>UXGD01000452.1:0-59451 GCA_900474315.1 Torymus auratus | reverse complement strand
CTTCTACGTGTGTGTGTGTGTGTGTGTGTGTGTGTGTGTGTGCGTGTGTGTGTGTGTGTGTGTGTGTGTGGGTGTGTGTGTGTGATCCTAGAGGAGAAGAATCATCGAATTTCCTTCGGACAGAGAGCGAGAGAGAAGAGAGAAAGATAGAGAGACCAGACACGGAGACTGTGCTGAACGCGGTGAAAGAGAGGGGGGTGGAAAAGGCTGGTGGTGGTGGTGGTGTGGGCGGAATGGGGGAGGTATAGCAATAGTGGGAGGGTTGTACGAAGCTAGTGTCCTTCTTGCGATTTCGCTCGGACGCCCTTCTTTTTCTTTTTTTTTTCATTTCTTATATTACTTAAAAGAGAGTTTGGAGAGATTCAAAAAGCTCACGCGCGCTCCGAGTGAGAGTTGTAAACGCGAGAGTGAGTCGGAAGCGCCCTTACCTGACTGCGCAGCTTGGCGATGTTCTGGCCGCCTCTGCCGATTATAGAGCCGGCGACCTGGAAAGTAAAAAAGAGTCAAAATTAGTTTTTCCGTGTTATTAATTTTTTTCTTTTTTTTTTCGTTAAGGTATACTATGATTAGGACTGAAGCGAGTACGTTCTTGTGAGACTCAAGCGTTGCGCTTAATGAATAGGCCAATTAATCCTTCGCTTTATACTGATAGCGAAACTTTTGGGCTGAGCTGGCAAATTGTTTGCTAGCCTTCGCTATCTCCCGGCTGTACAAGAAGGGAAGTTAAGCTGTTGTAGCAAAAAGTATAGGGTCGATAAATTCTGCTCGTGATGCGTTACGTCAAGTATAACCTATTTCGCCAAGTCCAAGAAGTAGCTGATTGAACGTAATTGTGTTAGTTTTTTTTTGTTAATTAAATCTCGAGTTTTTTTGCTTGTTATAATATAATCGAATGTCGTGTTTTTTTATTTAGTTTACGTACTTAGTTGAATATGCGTCCTGTTGAATTATGCGGAAATTATTAACAAAACATAATTTTCATAATCTACATAAATTATACAATTTTATCATTTAAAAAAAAAAATATATATATACTAATTTTGTGAAAATTCTGTACTTATATTATACATATACATTTAATGAAAGGTAATGCGTAAAATTATTGAAATTACACATTCAATCGACACGTGCAAAATTAAAACAAAAGCGCGAGAGATAATTATTATCCTCTCGTGGTTGCAAGCTCTCTCCCTCCCTCCCCGACATACGCACGCACACGGTAATACACACTGTAACCGCCGCCACGCGACATAGCTCCGCACACGTATATATACATACGTGTAATTTCCCGTCATTACACTCGGCCCTTCCATTCGCGGAACCCGAGCGTGCGTGAATTTTCAATGACGCGACCGTTACTTTTTTTTTTACCTCAGCCGAGAGGGTGTATATGTTATTATCATTCGGGAAAACGACGGAATATATCGCGTGTGCTTTTTCAGGGAAAGTATGTTAATGGGGTGGCGTGCGGGGGAGTCGAGGCGGTTTGGTAATTTTATGGGAGGTTAAGTAGGTTGTGGATAAACGGTATATATTGTAATAATAGAGGCTGCGGCTGGCTGTGGCTTGTTATTGACGCGTGGTGAATGAAGATGTAGAAAGGAAAAATATGTTGAGGTATAAGCGGCAGTTGCCGTTTTAGCGCAGCCCGCGCGCCTTTATTCCCCTGTTTAATGAGCAGTTTTATTATATTGTAGGTTGTTAATAGCTATGCAGCGAGGGTAATAATGAAATTTCAACATTTTTTTCCCCCCTCGTGTCTTTTAGTTTAAGTTGTATGCAATTAGGTGTCTTTAGGAGTGTTTAAATAGGTTTTTATTCTTTCAACATAATAATACTGCGTGTAATAATGTTTAAGAGTCTTTTTGATTTATTACTACTGCACTTTACATCTCTACCATATAAATATTTAGTTCTCAAAAATTATTCAGCTAAAAAAAGTATCGTTTCCCTTCCGGAATTTTTCCATCCGAAAGAAAGTATTTTCAAAAAGCCCCATATCTCAAAAAACCGACTATACGTCTGAGCTCAAAAAAAGTATAAGTACCTAAGCGGCAAGCAACGAATCGCAAAAGGTCGATAAACACGCGCACGTCGCGAGCGTCGGCGCCTCAACGTCGTCCTCCCGGCTTGTTTGTCATCGATCCCAAGCTCTCTCTTTCTCTCTTCCACCCGTGCAAATTTCCCCGCCGTCTGCGCGCGCCTGACCGTCCGGAATATATACGCGCGGGAATGCGGACTTTATGACGCGACGTCGCGAACGGACGCGAAGGAATTCAGTCGTGAGTATGCGAGGGTCTCGGTTTTATTTTATTCGAATGTAAAAAGGTGTAGTACCACCGTTCGAAGTCTACCTTATAGAAAGGTTGGAGAGTTTTGTAAAATAGGATGAAGCTGGTTTACTAGCGAAATTGCAACCTCTACGATATAGTTACGACGTAATGGGGGGCCGCCGCCGCCGCCACTGCTATCGCAGTAATTCGTGCACGCCGCGCGAAAATGGCAAATTTACAAATTGCACTGCAATTTGACGATTTTTAAGGTCAGAGCCGTAAACGCGCATATATGGAGTCCTTCGGCCGCGGGAAAGTGCCTCCTAATCGACGTTTTCCTCCTTTTTTGCCCTCTCCCCCGCGCCCACGTGTGTGGGTATATTCAATTTGGACATTATCATATGACCGGAGACAAAAAGCGTCAGTTATATGGAAATGGCTAAATTAGTACATAAATCAAACGTTTGTGAAAATTTCGAGAAATTTGCAATTTCGTTCCAATGCTCGGTTTCCGCTCTGTTTCGCAATATTCACAAACGGCATATCTTTATCGGCAAGTTGTAATTTCAATTTTCTACCAACTCGAAGTAGTATTACATATCTCCACTTATTCATCAGAATGGAGTTATATCCTCCGTTCCTCGAATATTGAATTAACCGCGTAATAACATAGCCTTCCCTCTCCCAACCACATTTTCGGTCCAATCTCACGCTTTTAATCCTTCTGCAATATCCCTGGCAGCTCGCGGGCGAGTAGACAATGCAGATCTCACCCGATACCAAAGTCACCCTCGCGCTGCCGAGAGACAAAAAAGCCTCCCTCCCACGCGGAATGTCATCGGAGCATCTAATAAACGCCGCGGGGCTAGCTCGGGCCTTTAAAATCCTATCGCGATCCGTCATCTCATGAGAAACTCTCTCTCTCTCTCTCTCTCTCTCTCTCGAGAGAGAGAGAGAGAGAGAGAGAGAGAGAGAGAGAGAGAGTTGGGAGGTTTGCCCAACGAAATCGCAGCGGCATCTTAATTCTGTCTCTCTCTCGGCCGTAGCTATATAGCCGCGCGCATTCTAATGCTCGATCCGCCGCGTCTGCAGCGACGATAACGCGCTAGGAATCGCGGAAAAATTGCGCGCCGAGGGAGAATAAAAGGCTGTATGCGCGCGCGAATATTCCGTGTGAAAGGAAAAGCGCCGCGCAAACTCAGAGGTATATATAACACGTACTTTTAATTAAATTCAGCGATAAATTATTATGTGCAATCCTCTCGACGGCAAATAATCTAGCCAGTGGGATTATTTATCCCTCGTAATATCCACACGTAAGCCGGTGAAAATAATTCTCGTGTATTCCAATTTTTTTTTTCTCTCCTCTCCTGCGAGAAGTCGGTATCTTATCGGGACACGGTATACATCTTCTCTACTCTGGCAAGTATGTAGATAAAAGCTCGAGGATCGCGTAAGACTAAACATCATCCATCCCCCCCGTCGTAATCAGATTGGACGCCGCACACGTTCTCTTTTCACGTGCGGAGAGTTTTTACGGGCACGATGATGACAACGCGCTGTGTAAGTGTGTGTGTGTGTATATATTTCAATCTCATCGTACATGTGTGCTGTGTGTACGTATAAGTATGACGCAAGCGTGTAATGGAATTACTTCAATTTTCGGCTGGAGCGGTCGAGTTCTTTTTTTTTCGCTGAGTGTCGAGTGATGGGTTTTAGGCAAAAAATTATCGATGGAAGTCTGAAAAACGTCCCTACCAAAAATAATCACATTATTAATCACGGGAATATCGTGTGAAAAATTGTGTGATATGCAGTGTTAAAATCACGCGAGGTGATCGTCGAATTCCTCGCGTGATTTTTCACGTGAAACTCACACAATTTTTCACACAATATTCCCGTGATTAATCACGTGATTATTTTTGGTAGGGAGTTCTTCGACGCAGGAGAGTCAATACTAACCCGACGCTGTCGAAGTATACGAACATAATGATTTACTTATTGATCTAAAAAAGGAAATCCACCATTAGATATACGTCGCGATAGCGTGTGTATGTATGCCACCGATATTTAAAATATGCAAACACATTCTCGCGAGGCACTCGCAATGATCAATATATAAACTTCTCTCGCGCCACGTCCATTAGCGATTAAATTATGACGCACTACTTACACGGTAGCTATAAGTGTGTGTATGCGCTGCTGTCCTGCATACCAGCGGACAAAAATGGCGCGCGGCCCTCATATTAACCGCGAGGATATATATTAGTCTACTATCGGCCGGCATCATCTCGCGGTTCGCGCGTCGGTGGTGCAGTTAAGTTCAAGGCGATGCGTGTGAGAAAGAGAGAAAGAGAAAGCAATACAGGTGCTGGTTGATTGAAATTTATTGCATGGCGATGATGGAGTGTAGGGTGGGTTGTGTTTTCGTTTGTGGTCAGAGCGAAAGATGCGGAGAGGATGACGCGAGATTTGCGGTGGGGGGAAAGTATAATTTTGTGAGTTTAGATTTTCGAGAGGATGAGGAAACTGCGATGTTTAGTGGCTTTTAATGGACATTTTGCATCAGTCTAGATCTCTTTTTTTAGAGAGATGATTATGCTGAATAGAGAGTTTTACGCGGCAAAAATTGTGATTGGATTGAATTATCAAGAAGCGTATTATATATTGCCGAGAACGGAAATTCAATTGAGTTTCGTTCATTGAAGTAAAATGGTTGTCGTCATTGTCGTCGAGAGAATAAAACGAGGCTGCGATTATATTCTTTCTTAAACATATATATGTATGTAGCGCATTTATAGAGAAGACGAATTAGGTAAAGCCTGCGTTGAGTAATACAATATTATGCTCTCTGCCACGTTACAGAGGACGATTAAACAGTGAGTGATTGCGAAACTACGTTACGAATAACCAGGGCGAGAATGCAGTCGTCGATGATATCACATCATTCAATTCAATCGCGATTACAATATAACGTGTCCTGCTGTAAGCGGAATTTCAAGCGAAAAACTAACCAAACACGGTCCAAAAATATATCGATTGTTTCATGCCAGCATTCAATTCTCAACAAATCGATACAACGAAACCAAGCCTTCTTCAAACTTGGCCCTCCCTACACAGCAATTCTCTTTCTGTCTGGCGAACACTCCCAGCGAACTTCACGCGCGATAATAAGTAAGTATACATATTTCCATATTATTCCACAGAGAGAGGGAATGAGAAAGACTTTGCAACCTTGCGCGCGGGGAGCTGCCGCCGCCTCACGAACACTATAATACGCAAGACGTCGTCGTTGTTCCACGGTTGCATGACCGCTCCGCGCGACAATGAGATATATACGAGGCGGGCGACGATTGCGCAACAAGTACTCTAGATACGCGCTAAATGAGGACTATATTTTTCCGTGAGCGCGCGCGCGCAGGCGTCGTGAACATCAGGCAGAGTGTTATTACGCGTCCTATGTAAAATGCGCGGAGAAAATTGTGTGCGCGCGGGTCTTCAGAAAAAGGATATATAATTGTTGCCAATATTATAGTAGCCGGGGTGTAACAACGGCATTATTTTAATTATGTCATTACCGCGTGGCCCCGAGAAAATTCCTCTTCGTCAATTTCAATATATAACAATAAGTGTGCTATACAATTTACTTCATTTCTTTCAACCGTATACATACAATTATTATTATTATTATTATTATACGAATCGTATCCCTTTATCTCGTGCGTGCATGTGCAGTTCGTGAAACACGCGCGAGCGCAACTGCTGTCCGATGATAAAGACAAATACTTTTAGCTCATCGCTGCGAAATTCATTCGGGCACGCGAACTGCATTATTTATTCAAATTCGTATACACGTACTCTCCCACGTGTATATAGATTCTCGCGTTATGACCGTTTTATTTGAATTTTTAATCAATTAGGTTAAATAAGTGCGCGTGTTATATATCGCCCCCGCGTTGGGAATAGCTGACAAATGTAATTTACCTTTATGCCTCGTGTCTTATTCGTTTTCGCGTTGGACACTTTAATCACCAACATATATACGTTAATTAATAAGTATATAACGAAAACGACACGCGCGCTTTGCAATATCACCTAAGGCAAAATCAAATAATCGGCAGGGTTAATGTTATGTCGCGCGAATATATTTCATTATCAAAACGAAAGCATATCAAAATCATTACGGATAATGAGATTTTCAGTCTACAATACGTATGTGTATATATGTGCAAGAAATTCAATACGCGCCGTGAAATATATCGTTTGTTCGACGTATAAATATATAATGCATAATTACGAGCTGTTATATAAAAACGAAAAAATTCATCCAACAATTATATATCATTAAAATTCTCTCACCGCCCCACCGCCCCTTGGAAAAAAAGATCATCGGTCGGTGAATCATAACACCGCTTAGAAAAATTGACAGTTGTCGCACCCACCGCTAAACAACTCCCTCTTTCTCTCTCTAATACCTCGCGACACCGAAATTACACGTTGCACATGGCGGTGTGGCGGCGGCGTTACGTCGCTCGCGCGCAAGTGCTAATATGGCGCGATCGATTTCTCGCGCGAGAATGAGAGAAAGAGAGAGACCGGTTGACATACGTAGGTAGTAACGCGCGTGCGCGTAGGACTCGCGCTGTCTGCGTTTTCCGCGTTGCGTGCAGCCGCGCTCGAGGGGATATCGAAGTATATAATACGGTATAGAGTAGCACGTGGTTCGCCTGGTGTATATATATGGCGTTATTAAGCTGGGAAAAAAGTTATTTCTGGGAATTAAGTGCTGGAGGCGAGTTGTTTAAACGTTTACAATAACTATTCGGATGATTAAAATAAATACACCTTTTTGGAATGTTATTTTTATTGCCATCTTATATATAGCAGCGTCATTTTTTAAGTAGCGTTAGACTTGAATAGATAAGAAACAAGCTGTACTAAGAGTATGCCAGGAATGTTAAACGCGTATACACCTTATCGTCGAAATCTCGTCTGTATAGGCAAACATTTTTCGCTGTTGAGTCAGAAACCAGTAACCGCAAGTTTTATTGTTTTTCTCACGTAATATAGTCAGATTGATGGGTATCGTACTTCTAATTATAGATATTTAATGAACAATCACCATGAGCGTAGTTTTTCAAAGTCTCTAATTTACTTGCAAATTTACTTTCGATGATTCACATATAGATGTAATTAAACCGGGAAATGATTTAACATAATTACATAGAACAATAGCCCCCTTTCAGGTGGGGTTTATCTTTATTACGCTACCACCAAGGTAGAAATTGTATGAGAATTATTCAAAGACGTAATTGATTCACTAAACAAGCTGTATACCTGTTTTGAACAAAGACTTCACTTGAATTTCGCGTCATCATCGATTTGAAACAAAGAACAAGTCCTCTATCAAATACCATTACTAACTACTAAAAAAAGCACATAACTCCCACGAACCATAACGAAAACTCAGGAAATTCCGTGGAAACCAAATCATCCCTCAATATATGTAACCGGGCAGAAGCAACGTCAGTCTCTCTCTCTTCGTGTCCTCTCGACCCAGCAACCCTCAATTTCGCGAAATCGCCGGAGATGGGAAACGCGGAAACCGGAAGCACCCTCTCTTTCTCTCTCCCAGCCCTTTTTTTTCTCTCCACGAGTTTCCGACTTCCGTCTTCTGCACACATACCCGTGCACAATGACCGGAAGAGAGCAGCTCTCTCCACCACCAAGGTTCGCACGGGCGCGCGCGTGAAAAGAGAGAGAGAGAAAAGCACGGAAAGATTATCGCGCGCACTGCTTGCAGCACAGAGAGTGCGATTGTGTCGAAGTCTAACGGTAAACCGTCACCGCGTGGAAGCATATGCTGCCTGCACTGCGTGTGGGTCGTTGACCAAGACGTACGTAGCAGGTCTCTGTGAGAAAGTTGGAATAAGAGAGACGATTGATGATGACGATGAGGAGGTTCCGCGAGGAGCGTTTAGGAGATAAAAAAAGGTTGTGTAGTTGTTGGAGATCGTGAGGTAGATACACGCGGCGTGTGTTAGAGCTATCTCGGTACAGGATGATGAGGATGATTAGCGTTATTCAATTACGAGGCGGATTTTTATCGGGCCATCCGACGATTACACATTTGTTTTTTATTGGCTATAGTAATTCGCTGTCGATCTGATGAACTGCTGCAGTTTGTCAACTTTCGAATAATTTGTGCAGTGATGCTTACTTTAACGTTATTTAATAAAGCTCTATGCACATATATTAAGTTACTTCTAAATTCTAATTGAGAGCTTTCGAATTTTGCATGAATTACTCTGGATTGGCAAAGTTACTACGCGCGAGCTATTAGAGCAAATGTTTGTTGCAACATTAGCTCTGCTTAGCAGCAACTTCCTAATTGCTTCGCTAAATAAATAAACCCTCCGCCTGATTCACTGGCATCTTTGCCGAGATTAAATTACAATGGCGCGTGAAAATTGAATGTAATTCCTCGGCAATTGCAGTTCCGACTGGTTTTCTCAATTGAATTAGAAAGAATGGGAGGGACTGCGAAATGCTACTTTGTGTGGCCGAATTTGTCTGCTGATAATGCAATTTCCACAAGTGTTTAATCAATTTTAATGAAATGACAATATATTTGTAATTGAATTATCAACATTTTTTTTTAAAGTATCGTGACCTTTTCTTAAATTAGTGATATCTTTGAAGATGTATACTAAGTGGCTCTATAACCACTTTTTCTCACAAGAACGTACTCACCTCACCTGTCCACTCAATTCCATAAAAAAAAACATAATACAAAGTCAGATAGATAGATAGATAAGATATACATACCCTGCTGGGGATAAGGAGTCGAAGTTCATCCTCGCCCTGGCGGTAGCGCTTGGTCGGGTTGGTCGGCCCGCCGGACGTCGCGTCCGCTTCTCGCTTCATTATGCCTGCAACACAAATAGAACGTGGCTTCGTGAGAAACTGTCTCTTTCTCTCCTTCTCTGCCAATTCTCTCTCTCTCTTTCTCTCACTCGCATACAACGCACACTTGTGCCAAAAAAGCCGAGCGAACGGGCGCGCCATCAGTCACGCGACGTGCGCTTTTCTCTCTCGCGGAGTGTCAGGATTATTTACACGCCTGTGCCCTTATATCCGCAGAAAATTAACTTCACGCGGCGCGAAGAGACGGATGAACAGCTCTCGTTTCACGCTCACGTGTAGTGTTATATCTCTCGCGTGCGCTGATTGATCCGTCCCGGATTTATCCGATATTCATCTCGCGTGTTGTATACTGACGCTTTCGTTCGAATGGATAAGCAGATGGGTTAGGAACATGAGGCTGGAAGGGATGCAAGCTGCTTTGTTTGTTGGGGCTAATTGGACGGAGGCGTGCTCGAGTGTACAGAGTTGGGGGGTTGCGGCTGGGTCGGATTTTCGAAAAGCTGGCGGAAGCTCGAATTTTCAGGATAACCGGAGAATATTGTGTTATATTAGGGTATAGTAATAAGTTGTGTGTTGCGAAAGTTTAAAATGTTAATATATAGCCATTAAAAGTTGCTTGATGGGTTATTGAACTTTATGAACTATCTGAAACACGTTTAGTTTTGCAGCTACATATATGAGTTTTAAATTTTGTTGTTATATATATATTAGCACAGTAATTTTCATGTTTAGTATTTCGCCGATAAAAGCGGAGATGGTCAAGAACTTTTCGAATAACATTTCCCATTTAATTAAGTTGACACGAACGTCGTACCCTTCTAGTTTCGAAATATTCGTTCTAAATGTTCACCTTTATAACTTTATCAAATAATAATAATGATAATTTACAGCTACAACATGCTAGCCCTACTTGATCTTTCCATATAGCAATTTTCCGTCATTTCCACCAATTTAGATGTACACATTCCTCCCGCAGCCGTAGAGCGACCGCAAATATACTTTTGAAGATTAACAAACTTCAAAGCGACGACGACATCTTCAATCCCGGGCGCGAAGTAGGCCGTCACTTCGTGCCTCTGCACCCGCGCCACCCCCGCGCGGCAACAAAAGACTCACTAAACACCTCGAAGCATCCGGGCGAGAGCAAAACGACGACACCAGTGGCCGCAGCCGTCGTCGTCGTCGCGGTAAATTAATTCGCGCGTAAATCACAAGACGATTCAGCGGCGCGCCGCGGTAAATCACGCGGGGGCGGATTCGCGTTGCTGCTATTAGAGCGGGAGGCTATAGTTCATCGCTTGCGCGCACGCGTCTGCGCATATAGGTTTCAAGACGGGGGGAACTCGCGCTGCAGGTTTGGATTTCGATGAGCGAGTGTGACTGCACCGCGACGCGCGTCTAATAATTTTCAGATGGAAGAAGAAGAAAATGCCTTGCGAACCTTGAGAGAAGAACGCGCGTTGTGAGGTAGACGTATATACTCTGCATGAAGAGCAATGTCTTAAAATTAGAGTGGATGTATACTGAGAAGAAATATGAGCATCGAGTTGTTAATTAAATGAGAAATTTTCCGAAGGCTATAATATAGTTTATAGAAATGTTCATTTTTATTGAATTTGAGTAACATAATCTCCAACAACTATCCTATATATAATACCAATAGGATCAATTCCAACGACTTTCGAAAAATCATTTCCTCAAAAATCGCGAAACCCGAGAACCGATTATACATCCACGCATGGCTTTTCCCGTAATCGCACACCATAATATTATACTCACGAATCGATAATCCGCCTTCACGGTACCGCCGCAAAGCAACCGCGACATAATAATAGAACCGCCCCCTCGAGTCAATAATAATCCGAGGCTCGCGCTTGTACGCCACACATCGTAAATTCGAGCGAGCACTACGCTGAAATTTCATCCATAAGCGCGACGCGCGAGCGTTTGCTCGAAAATAGGCGCGGGTTGAAGTTCGAAGTAGAGCCAGAGAGGAAATATTGCACGTCGCGGCTAGAAATAGTTTATTCACAAGCGCTGGGCTGTGTCGCGGTCTGGTTAGCGTAATAGGACGATATGATGGCTGATTGGCGCATAGTTTGTCGCTTTTGTGAAAGTAATAAGAAAAGGCGCCAAGTTATATATACGGTGTGCAACAGCGGGAGTTCTCCCCGAAGTTCTTGCGCAATATCTTTTTCCTCGTCCAACTTCCAGGCGATATTGCACGTGTAATATCTGGCGGAAGCTGTGTCTAGCCCTTATCGCGATGAAACAACACCGAGAGCGACGCCGCTTGCTAAACCCCACGTATCGTTCCAGTTTCAACCCGTTCGTTCGCAACTTCAGGAGGAACAGACGCTGTTTCCAAAGCGGGAAGATTTTATCGGCGGACATGTTAAAACCTTCCTTCGAAATTTACACACATACACAGCTTATGGTGTGGAAACTTAAATCTTTCATTCAATTTTCTACTGTATAGGTTTCCATTTTGCAATGTAGAGTATACAAGTACAATGTCGACCTACATATATCATCTTCAAATTAACACAGGGCGAACTCTTAATCGCAAATAAAGAGCTTATTCCAAGCTTATAATCCAAAACCGTCGAAACAACATCAACAACAATCAAATCGACGCACCTCCACCTCGACAACTCAATAATAAACACTGCACGCGGTGAATGAACAGCACGTGCGCGCGCTCTCTTTTCTCTCAGCGCGAAAAACACGCGCAACAACAACACAATGCGGCCGGCTTGCACTTGCAATCGCTCGCGAGTCGTTCCACGCCGCGGAGCGCTATAGTACTACTACACGATTCTTGGCTCGCGGCCGCGATGTCGAGTTTTATCAATGAAACGAATTTCCCATTCAGATATATATCGGCTATATACCGCCGCCGCGCGCGTTTAATCCCGGCGGATGCGCGTGCGTTGCGCTTTGTCAGCCCGCGGACGGTGTGGTAAGATGTTGCGCGAGTGCTGTGTTTTTTTTTCTTCTTTCATGCCGATATATACGACACGCGAGGAAAATCTTCGCCGGAGAAGATATTGGGTCGTTTGATATAATTGTATTTGCGGGTTATATGGGTGAACGGAGGAAAGTGGCACGGTTTCTTCATAGGAAAAGATGTAGACTTTTGCTTTTAAATATATATATATGGAGGAGAGAATACGTTAGGCAAATTGACGTTTATTACGAAAGGTATTAGGCTATAAGCTACCGTGTAAAGAGCCATACAATCCTGAATGCATACGCGGGAATTTATTAACGCGACGTGCCGACGAGCTTGCATAAAAAAAATGCATAAAAACTTTATAATAATATACGGTAATACATACACATCGCTCTGACGCATTAATATTAATATATCTCGCGAGCGGCTTTGTGTCACCCGGAGGGAAATTCTTGCGAAACTCGATCCGCGCGCGTGCGCTTATAAGTATTGCCTTCCCTTTCATAACCGCGATAAAACACGCGCGCTATATACATAATCCATTACCGTATTCGGATTTTTTCTAAAAATAAAAGGAAACACTCGAAGAGCAGCATCCGATACATACTCCACTATTTGGCGAGTAGTGAATTTAAAAACGGGAACACGCGACTACTCAGATATAGAGAAAAGACAGAAAGAATATATGGCCTCGGTAATGAGAGGCTCGCTCTCAATTCGACGCCACTGCCTGAAAGGAGAACCCCGGAGTGTACTTTAGTTTTTCCCGCGCGCGAGCGCGTTTCTCGCTTTTTACCTCTCTCTGTCGGACGTGACAACGACCTAAAAAGCCACAAAGGCGGTGCACAAAAGCGTGCGAGGCAGAGAGAACAGTAACGGACTGCAGCTACAACTCGCTGCGCCGATAATATACGTGTGCGCGTGAAATTCGCGCGAGCGCTCATTATCATGCCGCGCGTCACGGTACGACTTAGGCTATACTCGCCTCTTAATGGGTAATTAAATTTTAATGCGCGCTCGCCGAGCCGTCGTGTATATATATAGAGGGAGGGGGTAGACGCGCAGACACGGCTTTAACAAGCTTTCGCGAAAATTAAATGTGTCGCGCGCGGTGCAGCTGCTTTTTCTTTATCGAGCGCGCGAGGTTATATGGTGCGCAGAGTTGCGATTGGGGAGGAAATAATTTGTTGCGTTTAGTGGTGATGCAGTACTGACCATTCAACGACCTTAACTAGGCCGTTTATTGTGTTGTATCATACTGTGAATTATTCATTCCGTATGTAATAACATACGTGGGACAATCAAAATACACACAATCAAATCCGAAACTTCATACATTACGAAAAACTTTGTTCTCAAAAAGCATCAACTTTCGCTATCCTCCCGCACCCAACAACGACAATGCCTCGCCCAAAAATCCAAAAAAAATTTCCTCATTCCCGCTAACAAAGAGAAAACCCATAGCTCACCCATCGACACTAATGCAAATGCCCGAAAAACAAAGCAAATAAGGAAATAGAGAGAACCTCGAGAGTTTACGCAAACTCTCTCGCACGGCCACGCTGCATCTCGCCTACGCGGGAGAGAGCAAACACACAGAGGCGCGGCAACGCGGCCTAGGCCAAGGTATACGTACGTCCGGCTCTATCCTCGGCAAACATACACGCCCGTATGCCTATCGTGCAAACCTCATCGTGTATGTATGTGTGTGGTTTTTCGGCGAAGAAACGAGCGAGTGAGTGCTACGAGAGGGTGTGTACTCGGCACGCGCGACGGTAATGAGGAGGGGTTATTTTCGGATAGCTGTAGTAGTCGCGAGAGCTCTGTAATACACATGTGGACTACTACATTGTTTCGCAGTAGGAAGTATAACGATTTTTTTCGGTTAATGCTTATAACGTAATTTCTTTTTGCCCCGCGATATGATACGTATATCACACGCGCGTGCTATACAACACGCGAACGCGACACTATATGCGTGTACTATATATATAACGGCGAACCCGATCCACGCGGCAGGAAAGCAGTCAAGTATTCTGTTTAGCGCTGCGGAAACTCTATCTTACTTTTAAATACGAAACATACCACCGCGAACCGTATTCTTTTTTATTCTTTTTCCACGCAAGCATAGACGCGCGTAGAGAGACGTTGTCGCACGGTTCTTGCGTCGTATATTGAATTCATTCGCGCTCCGCGGTTATGCAAAGCCGCGTCGAGATGCCGCGCTGCGGCTCGGCAAACTTCGCTGATTGCGCTCCTGTGTTCACCCAATGTATGTGCGTGTATACGCAGGATCGTATAGTGATTGATGGATGATATCGGCCGATTGGATTTTTGATAATGGGCGCGGCTCGGACGATGCGCGTGGGATGATGATCGAGCTGTATGTGTAGAGAAGGTTTACACGAGCATTGTGCAACGATGATGGGCGTGTGAAAAGTCGACGCTGAGCTTTGTTTGTACTCGGGTTCTGTTGGCAGTGATATGATTTTGGTTTTCGCGTTGCGTTGCATATATATATAGTTCAAAATAATTATTATAGAACTCGAGCTCTTTGATTAGGGAACACTTCAACGCTTCGCGATATGAAACAAACTTTAATTGCTTAACTTATGGCTATATAGGTATATATATACTCGTGTCGAGACGAAACAGCGAAAATTGGAGCGTCTGTGGCGACGGGCGCTTCTACGGATGCAACTGCGCGCGTACCTAGCAAGTAGTTTGGAAATTTCGAACTAGACCCTCGAGAATACACAAAACGCTGGAGTAATATTATAACTGACGCGCGTCTGCGTCTATGTGTATTTCGGTTGCGAAAATTTCTCCGAGATTGCGATACACGCATATTTTTATTTTTTCTCCACTATAGAAACCACACTATGTAACTACGTATGCATATTTGCCAAAAAGAGTTTTGCAATTCAAAAGAACAACAAATAAATATATATTGGAAAAAAAAAATATTATTCAACGGTTTCCGAAACCAAAAAACGCGAGATGGGCTGTAAAATGTATACACATAACAGAAATGCCAATATATATCAGCGGCTGCGCATGACAAACAAAGCGCGATCGATTCGAAAATTACTAAATCGCGTTCCTCCTCGCTAGTATACATGTAGTAAAGTTATATACACGCGGGTTCGCGCGTGCCGCGACGGCCTCTAAAGATATGCGCGAGTCGATTATCCACACCAGTGCTCGCAGGCTGCCGGGTCAGGTATTATTGAATTTTAACGCGCGGCGCTAGAGGTTTCGTGGAAAAATGTTTCGAAGAAGGATTACCATAAGATTTTTACGGTCGGTATATGTGCGTCGTTGTGTGGAGAGGAAGATATAGCTTTGGATTCTCTAATAAAAGTGTGTATGTAGCTGCTGTTGCCTTGGAAATGAAAAAATCCTATCAATTTTCATTACATCAACCTCTGGTATCTCTTTATACAGACCCATTAGAAAACCCTTTTACCATCCAAGTAAAAGTTATACATAAAAAAAACCATTTGCCGTGTTATAGGTACAGTCATCTCAAACGACAATCAAGAACGCGCAAAACCTCACGGCGTATAATATAATCGGATTTAAAGATTGACAATCATTATAAGTACACTCATTTTTACCAACAATTTCAAGAGTTTCCAGCTTGCTACAGTGCTTACGTTACAAAATCGCTACTCTTTTACCTCCGCGGCGCTCGCGGGTAAAATCGATGATGGCAATCGCGAAACGGCGCATCGTCGCACGTACAGGAGATACCATCGACTCTCTCTCTCGCTCTGCTATCTGAATAATTCACCCAGGCGACGACTACTACTACGACGACGACGATTTCGCGAGTCTCGAGCGCTGGAGGCTAATGCCTCCGACGATTACGAGGAGCCGCCGCCGGCGGCGGCATGCTTTTATCGGACGCTGTAAATCCAGCGCGAGGTAGATCGATAGGTCGATTTTACGGTGCGTCGTCGGCGGAGGGTTACGTGGATGTCGAAAGTGTTGGAGACGAGGTAATTCGATTTGTTTGTGGGTTTTGTTTCGTTGAGGTTAGAGAAGGTTGTGTGCTACGAAAACTGGAATTTTTTTTTTGCTTCGTGTGATAGAGGTGTTACGATAATTCAGTATGAAATATGAAAAACAGTATCTCAATATCATCGTTACACTATAATTGTGTAATTTATCACCATTCCTCTGATTATTACAAATGCAAAGTGATCCTCGAATAACGCAAAACAAACAATTAATCACGTGTACAAAGAAAGACGAATGTGGCACTTTATTTTCTCGTTGATGAGGATTCTATTCAACTTCAATACGAAATTCATATTTCATTCCATTAGAAAGGCATAAAAATCGCGAATTATCATCAGCTGTGCATAATTGATTGCGTAAATGCATCGATAGTTAGTTATTTACATACGAGGATTAGCTTACTAGTGAAGGATTACTTTGTCGATCTACTGTAACATCATCATTTGCACGATAATAAAGTTAGCTTTGAGCGATTCTAATGGACTTTTAATGAGCTTTAACGTGTGTTTACTAATTAAATCTTAATTTTGTGTGTCGAAAATATTTGATAAACCAAAAATCTATTAAATTTACATAGCAGCATTGGTAATTAATTTTCGCAGTAAAAACCTACATAAATGGAGATACGCTACAGCACTGTTCTGAATCGAGAGAATGTGCAAGCAATCGTTATTGTTGAGTTGTAATCGTATTTTAATAGTATGTTAAATTGTTTCGTTTGTTTCATTTTAGCAAACTTTAAAGTCAACATTACCACAATCCCCTAAAACATTTCCTTAAATTTTAATTTACAACTTCAACGAAACATTTCAACAATTTTCCCCAAAAATCTAACCCCGCCAAACAATTTCCAATCCCTCCAACAGCAACAATACCCGGAATCTCCCCCTATTTTCGAAACTTCTCCCTCACGACAATCCTCCAAACGAACCTTTCAAAAATCCTCCCTGCAAGCATCTGAAAAATGTCCACTTCAGCAGCCGCTTTCACGCGCAATTTCACCGGCCCTTTTTACCTATTCAACCCTTCCCTTCTTCTCCAGACACATGACAAAGGGTTTCGACGAGGAGACATAAAAAAGGAGTTCCAAAGACGCGCGTGGCGACGACACGTCTATTATGTCGCGGTCAAACACGTGCGTGGGTGCGCGCGGAGAGACACAGCTCCCACGCTTTCCCAGGGCCCCCGTTAGGAATGATTAATTCGAGCGGCTCGGCTGATTATTAGCCGATCTCTCCGCGGAGTGTAATCGCGTGTAATGCCCGGGATTGAGATGTTATGCGTCTGTAGGTTAATTGACGACGCGCGCGCGTGTAATGACGTATGAGATTCTAATCCGATCCTAATTTCATTCTTCGAGTGTGAGTTGAAGAAGGTGATGAGTTTGTCGAGTTGGATAATTAGTTTTATTGGGATAATACTGTTCTGATAGAACGTTAAATGTTTGCAGATCGAGCACAATTCGTTACCGGCTAATACATCAAAGTAATCAGTTTAAATTAACATCATTTTCACAATAAAATACATTCCCTACTATTATATATATATATCACTCGCATCCCCAAACGCGCACGTAGTCTCTTACAACAGCCATCTCGTTACAATGGGTTTATTATTATATCACCGAGCGGAAAATCATTCATTAATAGTCCTTCCTCCTTTACCACCCTGGGGACCGAATTCTGCATCATCCCGAAATTTGAATAGTCCAGAATTAGCTTTCCATTTGCGCAAAGGCGCATATAGCAGTAATTCGGCAAAGCGATGATCGTCCCTAGTTCCCAAAATTACACGTCGAACGTGCGCACGCACCCGCTTCGTTTCGCGCTACTGTATACTACATATTCCCTTCGTGTTCCACACTCCAATTACGCAAATTTCGCGAATTTATCCGCGAATATTGATAGAGATGTTAATCGCGCACAAAATATACATACATATATATGTCGTACAATGGGAGATTCGAAAAAGATACGACGCACGACGGTAGTTATTGGATACTATAATTCCATTGAGGGCTATAATTCCTGCGCTATTCAATTCCAATCGAATTTGATTCGATACAATGCCGGGATTGCCGACATAATTGTCCCGGTAGCTTTTCGAAGACTCCAGTAATGCCGCCGTTCTCTCACTAGCTCTCTCATTGCGAGCGCGGGATTAAGGATTGGAGGAGAGAGAGGCTCTTGATTGAAAAGGGTATAAATAACGCACGGCAAACGATACACCGTCGGAGAGGAGAGAGATGACGACAACGTTAATTATTTAATTCAATTTCGAGAGAGAGAATCGCGAGAGCCGTGGCGCAATAAAGGTTCGCGGTACAGCAGGCGCGACACAAAGTGCGAATGATCGAGATTAGATAATTGGTCATAGCTTTAGATCAAAAGCATCATCATCGCTGAGAGAGAGAGAGACAGAGGCGGCTGCAGCTCGGTTAGGTCAATGACCAATATCACTACGGCGTGTGCCAATTAAGCTTGTAGTATATTACGCTCTCGAGCTATGTAGTCTTGTACATCGAGTATCGCCCGGTTCAATTAAAAAGAGCGCCGGTACGTGACAAGGAATCTCTTTAGCCGTATTTAAATATTACACACCTGCAGGCTCTAAAAGCGAAATAGACAGCTAATTAAACTTTATTCGCTGTACATTCTCGATATACACAAAGAAAGAAGCGCGTGACGCGAACGACGCGCGAATCAATCACCTCGTAGAAGAAGTTTCCTGCGAAACACATGGGAAGAGAGGGAGAGAGAGACCAGCCGGTGGCGTGATAAAAGCGAAAATCCACCTACGCATTACGCTATAAACAAAGGCCCGCGAGAGATTAGCGGATATATATACACACACGGACGAATACGCCGAAAAGCCCCGGTATTTTTACTCTCGAGTCATTTTTCATCCCACACCGGCTGCTCCTAACGCCTACGTATATTATAGACGTCTACTAGTAGTTACAAGAGCGTGAAAAAAAAGTATATAATGTATAGCCGCTCGCTCTTGTGAATTAATACGACCGCGACGATTGAATCACGCGTTGACGCGTTAAAAGGATCTCTCATCTTTTTTTTCTGAAAGACACTCGCCAAAATTAGAAACGCGAACGCACAGTGCCGATTTTTTTTTAATTCAAAGCCAACGCGAGGTGGTATATAATACGTCGAGACGACGACGACGACGAGAGAAATGCCATTGTACGCGGGGAACTGGGTTGACGAGGCAGAGCGAGTGAGAGAGAGACACACACGACGCGCCGGGTGTATTGATCGAGCAAGTCGAAACGGATTCGCGAAGCCCGTCTTATACGACGCGCGGTGGCACGGATGGGTTTTCTTTTGAAAAAAGAAAGGGAGCGTGCAGATAAAGAGCGCGATAGTCTTTTTGAAATGTTTTTACGGGAATCGGTGATTGTTAGTGCTGGTTGGTATAGGATCATGAATAGTTATGTTAAAGTAGCCGTGTGTGTTACGATCTTCATGGCAAATTGCATACGAGCAATATTCAGGAAAGGGGAGAAACGATCAGTACGAATTAACACATCAACCGTACCCAAAAGACCATATAAATCCTCTCCCCAGGCGGGAACCTAAGCCAAGACCCGTAGAGAGAGAAAAACCATTCATAATCTTACATTTTATCCGAGTGTACACACTTCTCAAGCGGATGATTGATGAACATCAAACGCACGAGTCCGCTCCTCCTCGGATTAGCTCGTCACCGTAAAGGAGAGAAAATCCTAGCTTCCGCTCTAGAATGGAAAAGTATCCCCCCAACCCTCTCTCTGGGATAAATAAAACGAGAGGGAGCCGTCGGTACTCGATTATGAGAGGGCGCGCGACGGGCACAAATCGATTTTCGGAGTAATTGGGTCTCTTTCCCTCCCAGGGGGGAAGGAGGGAGAGTGTCGATCGGCTATAGTAGAGAAGAAATAATTACGAGCGCCGCGTGTTTCGTGCACAAGAGAGAGAGAGATGAATGGGCTTTCGCGGAAGCCCCGCCGTTAATGCACTTACTGCTTCCGATGGATTTTTATCAACGGGGGTAAAAAACGAGTGGCCTTCGACGAGCTACCATACCGTCGATTCAATATTTACGTGTAACGAGGAAAACGAGGTTCTCGGAAGAGGAATAAATAGTTTGTTCGACGATAGAGTTAGATTGACAAGTGCCATTGATTGATTGTGACGAGTGGATACCTCATAATGATTAATTAGCAGGGTTATAGTTATTTGCGTAATATGGTATACGTGATGGAGTAATTATTTTTTAATATACGCAATTGAGTGTTAAAGCTAGGAAGATTCGAAGAATCGTACATATTGGATGGACGCGATGGTAATAAACGAAGTAGGTCAGTTTTCCAGCACCGTCACGCACATACACTGACTTCTCAATATATCGTGCTCGAGATATTCCATTCTGAAATACCTACGTCCATTAGCCGATCAATTCCAAAACCCAATAACTCGCGCCGACTCAATTTTCCCAAGACCCAACAACTCTTGACTTGTAACAATTTCCGACTTTTTGGAATACTGCTTTCAATATAATTCCTCTCTCTACTCGTCGTGTAAAAAAACCCTCTTTCCCAGCGTAACACTAGTTGCACTAAAAAATTCACGGCCAAGGAGATAATCCGGACCACATCGCTGCTATATAACACAAACCTCACTCTGCTTGTAAAAGTGTAGCGTAGTACTACACCAGAGAAATAAACGTTCCCGCGCGCGCTCGAGCGAGTGTATAATATAACTGGTCTCTGCGTCATCGTCACACACACACGCGCGCGGAAGGCAACTCCCGAGTTGGGATCAATTATACAGAGTAATCCGCGAGTATACGGCAGAGCTGCTGCTACGCTCGTGTTTAATCGTCGGCGCGAGTAGTTTTTGCCCCCCCGATGCGCGCATGAATCATTGATGCGGATTGTCTGGCGTATATAGAGGGTTTGTTTGCTATACCGCGCTTACTCGCGAGTAGTAGGTTTTGAATGCCGATTAATGATGCACAAGTAGCTCTGTATAATATATGTATGTATGTATACGCGGGTGAGGGACCTCGTGCGTCGTCGTCGTCGTCGTCGTGTTTTAATGACTCGCAGGCGCTTTTTTGGCTTCGCAGGGGTATACGTAATTGTATAGCTTCCAAGGCTTGCTTCGCTGTGTAATACTGCTACTGGCGAAGCTGTTGTAGTATTACTACTGCTGCTTCTGGCCTACGAGATTGCAATTATACCTACAGCGCTCACGACTGCAATTAGCGATGTTACGGTTTCACTTGGCAATTTTGACACAGCAAGCGCAGGCATCAAGCTGGGAAATCCAGGCGCGTAATTTTCAACTATACGGTTCTTTGCGTACGATATCTGGCCCTTATTTTTTTCTCCTATTCCTTCCTTTTTGCAAACGCGCGATTATACGGTCTTCTTTGTTTGCTATGATTAGTCGGCGGACTTTAATTACACGCATCGTGTTATTCGCGCTTTGTGTCGCGTATAGTTCGTCTCTTCTATGCTGCATATGCGCACTTCTAGGAATTCATCAAATTTAGTCTATATATATAACAACGATATACGTCCCGTGGGTAACGACCTACCATCAAAACAATATATCTATAATTACACCGAGATGTATATCTCTCTCTCGTGCCCGCGTATATATAATAACATCTCTCGCGTAACGGGCAATTTTCATCCGAAACTCTCCACGTGAAAATCATCGAGTCGAATAAACAGGGGGCATACTTCTCACGGCTAATACCCCCATCCTCTGAGATCGTTAATTTTCATTATTGATAACGCGATATTTTCCACGCTCTCTCTCTCACTTTACGATTATAAGGCGAACTTGGCTGGAAAACAAAGTAATAATCCCACGAGAGAGTATAGCTCGTAAAAGGCTATACACTACGGGGGTCGTATCAAACTCCGCATTCCATCTGTTACGCGGAAATACCTCGCTATCTTGCCTTTCTCGCCAACTTCAAAATCGCGTTTCTCAACGCCGCGTAGCTAACGAATCTTCTCTCTGCGTTCTATATCTCGTCCCGGGAATATATAAGCGCAGCCAGTAGCCGACATTGTGCGCGTATATAACGAACGTAAAGGAATTACAGCTCGACGGCGATTAATATTGCAATTTTAATCATCCCGCACGCTACTGCAGCTACTGTGCAACGTGTACCGACCCGCGCGCGCAGGCGCAATAAATAGTTCGTTAAAGCGTCGACGTTAATTATTTGAAGCTTTTAGCAGTGGCTCGTCTTCCGGCGCCTCTGGGTTCCTTGGATATAATCAATTTGCATAATTGGCCCGTTCGAGTCGTTGGTACAACGATATTTATTATATCACGGTTATCGCGAGATTTGTTTTGTTTATCGCACCGAGCGACCGAGTTACAAGCTGCGGGTTAACATTCGCCTCGTTGTTACCGGAATTATCGATTATTTAGAGCTCTTGGTTTATATTCGAGAAAAAAAGTGTATTCATTTTTCAACAGTTTCCTCTCACGCGTGCACGTTATTGTATATTGCACTTTGTTACAGGCATCACTACTGAATTAATAGTTTGTTGGGCAGGATATAGAATATTCCTTTTTTCCATTTTATAACAATGATTCCGCACGAGGACACGTATACATATATACATCACCGAATCGCGCATTGTATTCCCATACGCATGCATATTCCACATCGACGCGTATATGTAAATTTTATACATTGATCATCCGTCCTCCCGATTCGCTCTATTCCGCAATTATTCGTCAATTTCGTCACGACGTAAAAAGAAAAAAAAAAGAAATAGAGGAAAAAGTGTCACGCGCTCACTCGCGCGCCTTCCGTTCCCAGCAACTTAGAAACCGGAGGAGAAGGTACTATTATGAAGGCGCCCGGATAGCTCGCAACTCCTCGGCGCATAGTTATAACCGCGCGCGCGTTCTATTGTGCAGCCTATGCGCGCAAAGAGGCGGGCGGGTTAACTTTGAGGAATTTGCCTAATTTAGTCCGTAATAATAGCGTGAGTGCGCGCGCTCGCAGGCGTCGTAATGTGCCGTTGAAAAATGCCTCCCGTAATTAAGGATGAATTTCGCTGATTACGTGTCGTTGTTGTAGCTTGTTTCGGTGTAATCTTGATGATAGCTCGCCGTGTTATTTTTTCTTTTCTGGTGCGTGAACGTGCCGGTGTAACGTCGAATTGTATAATATTAAGGTTCTTTTAATTCATATTGTTGTGTTGCTGAGTTTGTTAAGATTCGTGGCGTGTTTGTCAAACCTAAAGTATACGGGATTTTGAATAACACACGACGACGCGAAATAATCTTTCTAACTGACAGTCCTAAAACATTTATATACGGATCTTTTGTAATGTCAAAAGCACGAAACTACATCTTTTAAGCATAAATATTAATAGAAAACAACAATGAAAAAGTACGCAACTTTTATTCAAGTTCGGATAAAACACTATTTTGCGCAACCATAAGTTGTACTAAAAACACACGACGAAGCACATACGTATACATGTATCTACCCCGGAAACGTTTTCGAAATAAGTATGAAATTGCGACCTTTTACGAGCCGAGAAAAGGATATACATGTTACGTGCGTGTAAGCGCGTGGCGTTTTCCCGAGGCCGAGGGAACCGAGGATGGAAAAAAGTGGTTGCGTCGTATACAATGTCGAGGAGAGTGAGAAGGAGGGAAGGAAAGTACAAAGAAGGAGGCCAATTGAAGTTTGATTAAAGAGGCTGAAACGGAGGTGCGGGTATAACGCGGTTACCGAGTAACCGATGCGGATGCTCGGCCGTTTCTCATTTCGCATGTTTGTTTTATCAAGTGTGTATATCTATAGGAAAATGCTACGTGTATATTTCAGGTATTTTAATGGTGTTTGCGCATTTACGGAATATATTTTCTCTTTTTCTTTCACGAAGAAATTATGTACACACTCGCTCGTATAATCTAGTGTATCCCAAAACGACCTTTGTGCACATATATACCCCGCAGACGAGCAACAATATAGCGCCGCGCCGCTGACGTTATGAAAACGCGACAATGGATTTATTAACCGCGCGCTAGCGCATCAAACATTTCGCGTAATTTGATTATGCGCGCGCGACAGCTATTACAGCCCAGCCTACATCCGAGGATGTTCACATTCGTATTGTTGTTGTGTGCCGCGTGGGTAATAAACGCTTATATAATTTACATAATGCAATACGGAGTTGCGGGCATCGGGAAGGGTGAAAATTTATATATATACACCGGTACGTGTATAATTTTCCGCGCAAATGTATCCGAACTTGGCGCAGCGGTGGTTGTGGGTGGATAAGGAAGACAGGAGAGAGGATTAGACCGTGTGTGGAAGGATATTTAGCGTGAAATCGGATCTAGCGTGGTAAAGGATTAGTCAACGGTTGTTATATGATTATACGGTGGCGTCGTGTTGGTGCTATACTGTTTTCAGAGTTTATAGTTGCGTAATTGTTAGAATCTGTATAAAAGAAGAAAGAAAAACCAAGTGATACATACAAACATCAACATTACGGTACACGAAGTGTAGCGAGTTATTAATACAGTAAAAGTGTACTCGAGTTTCCGCAAAGTTAGTTTTCCCAGCAATAGCCGCGCTACGAACGTAAACAAAAACACATTAAAACTATTGAAAACTGAACGCGTGGAGCAGCAGCTATGTATACACACTCACACTAGTATCGTTCTCTCTTCGCGCAAACTCTAGCAACGGCAAGCAAGCGAGCGACACCTGAGTCACCTCGCGGTCAGCGAACTATCCGCTCACGTCGTACAATGCACTCTCTAGCCCTCTCGCAACAAAGAGCACCACCACCATCGCCACCACAAACCTCGCGAATGACACAAAATATATATATACATCTCACGAACCCATTTGCGCCTCTCGACTGTATAACGTAGGACTGCAGCAGCTCTCTTTCGCAACGCGTATAATGACTGCGCAGTGGTGGATCCACCGTGGCGGCCGATTGCGACGCGGAGGAATGCAACGCCTGCGAGAGCTCTAGGTAAGGATAGGTCGAAAGAGAGATGAGCCGAGGGGAGGGAGAGAAAGATGCCGAAGCGGATGCAGAAGAGAGAGAAAGAGAGGAGAAGGGAAAAAGAGGAATATATAGAGGTTTGGGATTTCAGCGAGATGCTGCGGGTGGTGGTTTTTCTCTCTTTCCTCGCGGTGTTTGATGGATTTCTTCTCGCCGAGCGGGTGAAGAGTCGTGAATATAAAGGACGAGGAAGTTATATTGACGGAAGAGGATTTTCTTGTTTAATGAAAGAGTTTAGTATGGTGTAGAATTTTTAGATGATTTTCTCATTAAAAGTGCAGTGTATAGGAATAAGCCCGGGAATATTGCATTATAAATGCCGGGGCGAACCATAAAGGAAGAAAATGAGATTGTAATCGAGGAAGAACCAGATAAGACGCGCGGGGGGATGACGGTAATAAGAGGATTACGTCGGTACCAGAGTATAGGTATAAAGCGACAGTTTGACGTCAGAAAATTTAAATACAACATATTTTTTAATCGTCGTCGCGGAATACACGTAAAATGGAGCAGAAATCACGGTCGCACTTGAAAACAAGTGTATAACTCGACCCGTTCACAAAGACGAGCAACGACAACAAGACAACAACGACGACGACGACTAAGAAGCTGCACTGTATATAAAACAGCGAAAAGAGCGCCCGCGCGCCTCTTGTTTCCGCCGGGGAGACAAACGAGACATCACGAGCGCGCTGCTGCGAAAGGGAGAGTATAACACACACACATACACGGTGGAGAGGGGGAGGGGATAAAAAAAGGGATGAGGAATGATAGCGCGCGCAGGAGAGAGAGGAGCACAATGAAGCGAGCGAGGGTAACGTCCTGTTGCATCCAGTCAGACCGCTTCGCTATGGAGCGAGCGAAGCAAAACCGACGATTTTCATCGCGCGGAAAGCTTGGCTGGTGCGCGCGCACGCTCTCGGGTTATGTTTGCGCGAACGCTGTGGTGCGGATAGAGAGGAGAGAGAATAGAATTGTCGGTATTGTTTAATAGAGGGTCGTTTGTGGAATTGGATTATTGTTCGTCGTTAAAGAATGAGATTGTTTTGTCGTTGTTTCCAAGTTGACGAAATTCGGGTTATGAAGTGCCGTTGGCTGATAATTACTATGATTAATTCGTGTTTTGTTTTTTTTTATTATAATATAATTAAGAGATATGGCAAGATAATTGGATTTTTTAATTAAAATTGAAATCCTCGTGTTTGAATTTCTTATTAATGAATATTTAATATTCCACTCTGTTGTTTCTATAAAGGCGAGTCTTCTTCATAAAAGATTAAAAATTTTCATTATCTCGGTGTAAAAACAAAGAAGATTAATAAAAGGATGAAGATTTTAATTTGAATAGCATACAAAGCGGAACGATTCCCGTAAGGCGGTGTCTGGAATTATCTAGGTATTTATTGACATTCTCGTATTTTCCATTGTTTTTATTCAATTTTGTAATTTTCATTAATTATCCTTGCCATATACGACGTTCGTTATATAACCCAACACAAGGATGACTCCGATAATTTAAAAAAAAAATTGAAACTGAATTTAAATAACGTATAGAAATCGATGTATAGTAAGTAATCTGTAATTAACTCCGAAATCCCCTTACATAGGTATATACATTAAAAAAATAAAAGCAAATCACGGTTAACTTCAGAAACCTCTTTTCCAGCATCTCACCCGCCATTTTAACAGCTCCCCAAAGCCAGCATCAACTCTCTCTCCTACACCATCAATCAAACCTCGACTAGCTTCCCATTACAACCTAAATCACGTAAACCCACTCCTATATACCTATACTCGGCGACAACTTCTTCTTCGTCATCAGCCCGCTTGGCGTCAGCTTCTCTCTCTCTCTTTCTCTCTCGGGGGACCTCCCGTGATCAAAACACCCGCGCGTGACCCGAAAATCGAACGGAAAGAGAGAGTGTAGGTAGGTAACCGGCGTGCGATACATCCCGGCACCGCATGGTACTCTTATGCGCGCCACGCGGTTTATGTAACGCTGTTGTGGTTGGCTGGAACGAGAAGATGTCGCCGCGTCGGTGTTATTGTTTTGATTGAAATTCCACGCGCGCTCGAATAAGTATAGCGAGAACCGAGCGGTGATGGAACGCTTATAAACGGAAGATTTTGCGAACTTATTACTATATACCAATACGGCATTTTAAAATTATTCGCTTACAAAAAACGCTAAAACTGATCATTCCTTAATAACACAAAACGACCGTGGCAGCGACGACCCTCGACCCGTCACTTAAAATTCAACCTTCGCATGTATATAAACACCAATTTCTCCCCCTCCCGCACTTTTATAACCTTGGCAGCTCCCGTCGTCGTCTCGATTCGCAAAAGGCATGGCACGCATATACACACAACATTTATATATTATACATATTATATGGGTACTCACTGGATAACGGAGCCTCTTGTGTAGCTGCGATAGCCGCCTCCTCCTCAGTTCCTGCGGCTGCTATTGCTGCTATGTGCTTTCACTCGGTGCGCGTGCGCGCACGCGGGTGATCCCGTGGATGGAGTTCTGTGGTCTACAGCGACGTCAACGTCGCGTCCTGCCAACAAGCAAACACAGAGTCGCCAGTTAGAGAGAGATTTAATTTATTTTCATTTTTAACCGAGAGGTCAACGACTAGCGTTGCTGTCTCTCGCTAAAATGGGGGACGACGCTCTTTTGGGGGGAGGGTTGTGTCATTCCGGATTTATGTGTATGTGTGTTGATTCAATTTGTTTGCATTATTGACACGAGCGCGCGAGAGGTGTTATTATTAATAAGGTAATTATTTGCGTTGAAATAAGGAGCTGATGAAAGTATTAGAGCGCGGTGTATGTGCGTGTGTGTAATAATGTGTACGAGCGATGGGAGAAAACGATGGAGGTAACGAATGTAGCTTGGAAATTATACGTTGTAAATAACCGTTGATTATAATACACGAATTTATAATAATATAGAGAATATGAAAAACTAAATATTAAAGGTGCCTCAAGATCACAGAACGTATTTTGCTTGTAACAATAATCGTTAGCACTTGTAATGAACAAAAACACGCAGTCGATTGATTTCTCATCTCCTCGGTTCGTAAACAAACCCCAGTCCTTTCTTTCTCAGCGTTCTGTACTTGGATACACTTGTTATTTAATTTCCACAATAGCCTTCTATACTGTATATATATATCGACGCACACAGCATCTTCGGTCAGTGAAAAGAAGAGTATATAAAGAAACTCCAGCGGCGCGCACTGCTTTTCACAGTCGCGCACGAGCTCAACTGTCACATCTATCCTCCTTCTTCGAAGAAAGCGCGCGTTGCGGTAGTAGAAAACGGCGATCCTTCATCGGCTGCACACACAAAGCTCCGAGAAAATCCATCACGCGAGATAACCCCACGGAAACAGCACACACACACATACACGAAAGAAGGATTTTCAGCCCCTCCGCCGCCCTTGAAGAGGGTCACTGTGTCGTCGCCCCTCCGACATTTCGCACTCATATACACTCACTATATATACACACGTACGAAGAAATCTCTTCAATAGAGAGAGAACGAAGAAGAATTCAACGACGCCGACGACGAACAGAGTCTGCTACTGCTGCTGCAGGCCGGCGTACGAGAACACAAACAGAGCACGACTGCCGAGAGTGCGGCGAGCGAGCGATCGAGCATCTCTCTCGTGCGCGGTTCGCGCTCTCGGTAGGGGGAACTGGGAAAGAGAGAGAAGAGGGGGAGACGGAACGCACGCGCTAGGCGTCGCGCGTTCTCTCTCTGTGTTGGTATAGGTCGGTATATATATGTATATATATATATGAGAAGAGAGACGCTGTGCTGGGTAATTAACATTTTTCAGGCGTGCCCTGCGTCGACGCCACGCACGCCCGGCAGAGTTTTTGAGTATAGGAACGACGCCGTCGTCACCGCGCTGCTGCTGTTGCAGTCAGGAAGATTAATCAGTGTCTCTCTCGAGACGAAGGTGATGAAAGCGAGAGGAAGGATTAGGAGTTTGTTAATTTATTACTATAAGAATATCACGGAAAATAAGCTGTGTTTTCTCATCTTCAGCTCATCGTTCAATTTTATCGCCGCGAGCAATTAATCAAGCATCCCAGCGAGAGAGAGATACCTATATAGAGAGCAAAACGACGACGAACCCCATCGCGCTCGGCAGCAGCGTTGCCCGGCAACGCGAGCACGGGGAACTTTCGGCGAGAGAGACTACGAGCTCAGGTATTTAGCCTGCAGTGCGCGCGTAATAACGGCCTTGAGCGAGATATCGGGCTCTCTCTGCTTGCTTTTCACGCTTATACGTACATATAGGGGTTTAGAGTATAACGTACTATTCGGGAGTTAGCATGGTACGCGTGTGTGTGTGTGTATTCTAGCAGGTTGGTACGAATTTATATAGTTGGTAAACTGACGAATGTTCCCGTAAAATAGAGGGATATCTCGGTAATCCTATACGAACGTACTCCGAAAAAAACAACTCCGAGTAAAAAAATGACGGTCCTGCATTCTACCTGGAAACCGGAAAACCTTATTTCTCCTCTAGACTCTCTAATTTCCCTCATAGAAATAAAGCAGAGACCTTCACTCCGGGGGGCGTCATACGCTATCCACTACGCGGATATAAAGCCACGTATACATACGCAGTCGCAGGGAAATTTTTCATTTCGCCCGATATATATATACGAAACCTCTCTAAAAAGACGTATAAACGCCGTCGGCAACAACAGCCCTTCCCCCCTCTCCACCCAATCGATCGACTCCCAAGAGTTGCCAGGCGGCACCAGGTATCCCCCCCTTCCCCGAACAGGGCCAGTAGGTATAGGATACGCGAAAAGCGTGCACGACGACGGCGAGGGGGTCATCGCGCGCGTGCGAAAGAACGCCCGCGTGAAATTGGGTCAATGAGCTTTTAAAGTGGCGGCGGTGAGCGCGCTTTAAACTCACCCCCTCTCCGTATATATACTTGTGTGTCTGTGAGAAGGGAGCGGAACGGATGTAAGCTAGATATCGGTTCCTCTCGGCTCGCGAGCAAAGGATTTACTTAGCGAGGAGTATAGTGGCGTGTGAATGGCGGGAGGGAAAAAGGATATTGCGCGGAGTTAATCACGGGTATAGATGATGCTGAAAACCGCGCGCGGTATAGCAACCAAATCAGGTTAATGTCCCTTCATAGAAAGAGCCTAGTCTCGTCGCTCGCGGGGGGCAAAGGAAAAACCGCAATAGAGTCGAATAGACCGAGAGAGATCGCTGAATAAGAGAGTACATTATATACCTATGTGCATAGCCCCTTGCAGAGAGAAATCGCGATGATGCGCTATATAAAGAGAGAAAAATCTCTCTAATGCGTGCACGTATATACTTAGCCCAATAAGGTTGTATACACGCTGCAGGCAGGAAAATAACGCGGGCTCGATTTGGTGAAAAATGAAACGGAGGGGTGCTATATAGCGCTGCCCCGACGTCGTCAGAGCGCGATGACTCAACGGATATCGAGCCGTTGTATTGAGCCGATACGTTCGGGGGTACGACGAAAGAAGCTTTTTTTCTTCTTCTTCCTCGGCGACGATGAATAGCGAGCGGACTGTACATTTTTTCCATCATTAATATCGCATTGCATATACGCGTGCGGTTGTTCCTAGGTAAATTCAAAAGTTGGCCAATGAGAATTAATCCACGAAATATGCGCAGCCAGACGTGCATGTATACTTGGCACACGCTTCGCAACACGAGACTATCAACTCCCTGCATATACATCCACCTCCGAAACCCGAGCGAGGCGCTTCTTCCCCTTTGACTCTCAAAGCGCCCAGACCGCGCGTCTATATACATCAGAACCCCTTGCATCTCATACCTCTGCTCACCTCCTTCCTCCTATATACGTGTTCCTCGTTCTTCCGGCACCACCGGTGTATCTCTCTTTAACGCGTGACTCTTTTTTTATATATATATCTCTCTTCCTACTCGCGTCACACAAAAATATATACGCGCGCGCGTGGCTGACTGTATCGATCGATCAGCGCCGGCGGTCGGGTGGATACTGAACCCCCGGTCGGTTCGCGGAATCGCGCCCCCCTGCAACGTCGCCGTGACGGCGGCGGCAGCGGCGTTTCCTACCACCAGCATTCGACGGGGGATGAGAGGGCGCATGCGCGGGCGAGCTAGCTCATTCCGCGCGCCTATACCTACCCCCCGCGCGACTTCTCTATATTCCGTGAGTCATCGGCCGAGGCTGTGAATTTAACCCCTCTTGGGTGGATATGTATGTGTATGTATGTGGGTAGGAGGAAATACACGCGAGTATTTTCGTGACGTAGGTTTTTGGGTTTCGTGTGTGGATGCGAGAAGTCAAAGAGGCGATGGATTTTTTTTTTGCTTTAAAAGAGTATATTATGCAAATTACGAGTGAACGGTGGGAGATCAAAGGATTTTAATCTACTACCACGTGCAGGCGCGTCGCTGTTCTGTAATGAGTATATAATAGGGACTGTTAATATATGTTGAGCGTGATAAGTGAGAAAAGCAGGATTCAACAGCTTATAAACTTGTGTTTATAGCGAATTTTTAACTATCGTTTTGTTATACACTGACGATGAAATTTCCGGTAAATATACTCGCTTTGCGCGATGGTCGCGTATACGTGTGCGCGTGTGTGTATCTAAACATAGCGGTAAATGCGGTACACCGATGATGCGCCCCACCCGCCTGCAGCGATTAACAAATAATACCTAGCCGAATTGGTTTATATCATCATTGAAATTGTATAAAGCAAACAAATATAACGTTGATGCATTTAGTTATTATGGGCTGCGCTCTCCGCCAATAAACTCCGCCGAAAACAAACCCTATTATATTACTACAAACATGTATATATTATAATTTCACTATGAAAATACATTCTACATTATTAATATGGAAGTTTTTTAGTATGCGAGCCCCATATAGCGAAAAGTTAAAATTGCCCCGTCGGTATCGTCGAACCCCATCTACAGCTTTTTTTTTCCTCCCCATCACGAGAGCGCGCTGAAAGTTAGGCGCGCTGCGTACATTATACGTCGTTCTCACGTAACAAAGTGACACGCACGCGTTATATACATAATGAATGACATTTTTAAAGCCCCAATTAACCCGAACGCAAATTTCTTTGTAGCGCATATACACGGCGAAGTATAATTTCCGACTACTACACGAGCTCTAACGAACTTTCGTTCGACTAATTACTCGATAAACAAATATAAGCGTCACGCGAGCGCGTTCTATTTTCGAAATGCAAAAGCCCCATCTCCTCGTTCGCACCTACCTCTAATTTTCATCTTCACTTTCGTCACCTATATAATAGCGACTTTTGTCCCATTCTACGTGTGTATACACGTTATACACGCGCGCGTGCATAGATTTTTCTCGCTCAAGCGCAAACTCTTTCTTCTTCTCGCTGCAGACAGTCGCCGTCGTCGGATTTTTCCTCGCGTTATTTTCGCAGCCTCGACGCGCGCGCGCCACTTATCCCAATTACGCTCGTACATTTCGAGAGCGGCGCGAGGGTGTAGGAGCGCGCAAGCGTCAGGCAATTAGCGAAGTGTTTCTCTGGCGATTGCGAGGATCATCCCTATAAAAGGGTTAGAGGGAGAAACTACGACGACGACGACGACTGCGTGTACAATACGTCTCTGTCTCGATCCCCCTCTTAACCTCGGCGCGATTTTCTATATATCGCGGGATTTAATTATCCGATTGAATGCTTTTAGAGCGATTGTGTATTTTTCGCGCGTTTTCAAGTGGCCCGGGGTTATGGGGAGGAAAAGAAAGTCTAGTGGGGTATCGATTTCGTATAGGTGCTTTTGTAGAAGTTGAAGCGTGTTATTTCGAATGTCAAAGAGATGCTGATATATGGTAAAATGTGGAGTTTAGGGGCGAGAGTTCTCGTAATTTGATGAATAAACATATATATTCTCCGATGGAAATACCTGTGATGCGAGTTATATGACGCGGGAATAGTATGACCATATATAGGGTTTTTTTTTTTTTTTTTTAACATTCTCTGTCGTGCGATGGAATTGCAATGTTGGAATAATTATATATACCTGATATTTTGTAATGGATTTTTCATCGTAATTTCATTGTATTTAATGGGAGCTACATCAGTTCGTAAAAATTATTTTATTTGAAAATTAACTCGAGGTAATTCGTTTACAGAAAATATCCGCAAAAACATTTATAATTATTAAAATGTTTTGCTGTAACTATAATTGCGTAACGTTGTCAAAATGATTGCATACAAATAATGTATCGCTGTATACACGTAATTATTAATTTCCCATCCAATCATCCGCACTAAAGGCGCTTAAAATTAAAATTCACGTCATCCCTAGAATTCATACCCTGAAACTAAATTCCCATATAATATTCAACATAAACCGATCAATACGAAATTATCAACAAACGTTATTAATAATTCCTTTCCAAATACCAGTCACAAAGTTATTACGCAAACGATACTAAACCGTATCAAAACCTGGCACACTCCCCCAAATTTATCAAAACCAAACCGATCAACCGACCCGAAAGAAGAAAAAAAAAACATCAAGGCCCCGTTATTCTAATCCCGCTCCTATATACACGCGCGAACCCTTCTCACCACACGAGAGAGAGAAAGAGAAAGAGCGATCTCCCGACCTGTTACCCAACCTCGCTCTCGTCTCCAGCGATCCCTCGCTCTGGAAAACCATATAAATCTCGCCCCATCCTCGTAGGCGCAGCAACGGCGGCTAAGAAGAAGAAGAAGCGGCACACCGTCTGTACTCCGACTTCGTTTTCCCATCGATCCGCCACGGCGCCTTTCTCCTCTTTATTATTAGACTCGCGGCTCCGCTTCACGTGTGTGTGTATGCTAGTGAGCGAGAGCGATTGTTTTGGTTGCAGGTGCAGCGCCGCGCGCGACGGGAGGTTATCGCTCGCGCGCGAGCTGTAGGTACACGTAGAAGAGTTGGAATCGCTGCTATTTCGGCATAGGTGCTGGAATTCGTATACGCCGAGTGTATTTAGAATTTTTCGAGAGGGAAGAGGTTGTTACGTAATTTTGCTATAAAAGCGAAAAAAGGTGTGTGCGTGGATTGGTATTCCAGGATGGTTTCATACTACGCGGTCAGAAATTCCTCGCGCGTATAATGGCGGCAAAGAATACACACTTACGCACGTTACGTAACACCGTAGTATTACTTGCCGTATTAACGCTGTAATTTGTTTTTGTCTTGAGCGGTTTATTGTTCCGCGTATATATAGACGGTTTGAAGTACAATTGACATTTCGCAATGGTAAACACGCCGCGCTTGACAAGTTATAATATACGCATGAACACTCTCTCGTATATAAATAATTTCGCGGAATCACGTTATTCTTTTTATTTTCGCGTCCGCGCCACAGCGTTAATATATCTCACTCCGATATACGTATATATCCCTGCGCGAAAAAGCAGCGACTCCCTCTCGCGGTTTTAATTAGAGCGACGACGCTGCTAGGCGCGCGCCCGTGAAAATTAAACCGCGTTCTAATTTTGAAATCGCATTAGCAGCCCCGCTCTGCGCTTCAACTTTGTCATTTTCGCACAACTAAACTCCGAGATAGTATGCATTATTATATTTCTCGCTATATCGTATACCCACAGCTTTCAGGACGCAACTTTTCGAGAAATCTGCTTTTCCGTATATATACGTCCCCTCTCGATCCCCAATCTAATCTCCCTCTCGAGTTTCCCTCGCGCCTGTATAGCCAAAGGGAGAGAGATAAAGATTTTTCCGGGCCGCCCGTTTTGTCTTTCTCCGGAGAAGAAGAGCCGCCAGAGGCGAGAGATAAGAATTGAGGCGCATGTATGTATATATGTTTTTTCGCGGGTGTGTGAGTGCGCTGGCGTAGTGGAAAACCCAGAGATAAAGTGGAAGAGGCGCGCAGTATCGCAGTGGTAAGTAGGGAACAAAAAATTATAAACGAGATTAGGGTATCGGACGGAGACGATTTTCAGCTTGTGCGTTCCTTTTAATTGATGTTGAGTAATCAGAATAACGCGTATTCTTAACTACTGAAAAAACGAGTTTTTCTCAAAGTCGATAAATTATACTTGACATAAGTAGGTCATTAACATAATATACTTGAATTTGTTAAATATCATCTTTAAATTCTAGTTTTAATTTATCAGAACTTTAAAAAAAAGAAATTGTTTAAGGTTTTATTTAATATCTGTAAATTAATTTAGATGGAAATAAATTTCAACTCGTTTCCGATAATATATTCATATATTAAATTATCATCCAGAAAGACAGAAGATGAAATAACTAGTTGTACAGATAATGCGTCTATCATAAATCAGCGTTTATCATTTCCGGCTCGCAGTATAAGAGTCTATTTTTAAATCTCTTAAAGTCGTAACTGCAGGAAAACGAACCATAAACAAGCGAAATAACAATTTTTTACAACGATCAATAGCATTATACGCCGCCTCATTGCTCAATGTAGAAATAAACGTTTCTCAAAAAAAAGGACAAACTCGTTTTTTAAATTCATTATTTGGAAATGGTATTTTCGCGGCTTTAGCACACCACTCTTCTTTTTAATTCAAGTTCTTTCAAAAGCCTCGCACATTCATCACGTTGAATATAGTATTTCCAGCCTCTTAACTTTTAGCCACGGCAAAATATAATGTTCTTTCACACCAGCAGGTCGAACATTGGCTTTTAAACATGACAAAAACTTGAATTTTTGCCGGTTTAGCGGCAATTATAGCTCGAAATATTTGCAACACTTACACACGCACAAAGCCATAAAGACCGTATATAGTTTGGAAATCACCGGAACATTAAACTCAAACGGGAAAACAAAATTATTACAGGCCGTTATTATATACTTCCAAACCAAACTGTACTCCGCGTTAACGCGCAAATCAATACCCGCGATTCATTATTCAAACGCCTGCTGCGCTCGCCCGAAATAATTACCATTTCGTCGGCTAATAGCACCACGGCGACTCGTATATAGGAAGAGAGAACACAAAAAAGAATAAGAGTCGTTTCGGAAAAGGAAGAAAGCCGTGTGCCGCGGAAAGGGCGGGGACCTAGTGCAGCGGTCGTCGCGAGTCGATGACTCCCTCCTTTGGTTTCCGCGTTTTGCGCGGTACGACGCGACGTGTATTTATAAAGTGCCGCGCGTGGGTGAGCCAGAAAGAGAGGGAGTAAGAAGGATGAATAACGCCGGGGCTCGAGAGAGACACGTTCGACGCGAGTTTCAGGAATTCGCGTGTACGTACAATGTATATGGAAAAGCGTTAAAAGCGCGAGGTGGATGAATAATATACATACGTAAAAGTTCTCTTTGCCGTAGGTAAGTACGGTACGTATACATACACATCGAATAAATATTGGCTTTGAAAAAAAAAAAAAATGGATTTCATTTCTCGATGTGTGCGAAAAAGCGTGCAAAACTTTCGCTCGCTAGCTCGCTTTCTAATGAGCCGGAGTGGATCGGGCTACTTGTAGTAATTATATACGAATAGCTGTTTAAACATCTCAAAGACGCTGATGAAGTCCGCATTCGAAGTCCGTTTTACTACGAGAGTTGGCCGGTTTAGTATATATATAATGAATATATATGCGGTAAGTATTATAAACATAATTACAATTGCCCAAGGCGTAATTTTCGAAAGATACAAACTACAAACGCATATACCAGTAGCGATTAATCACAAACGTTGATTAGTTCGGCACGAAGCTATGAGGAAAACAGAAAAACTTTCCAAACTAGCACGACATTGATTAATCGTTCGCAAATCAGACTATTCCATTACCTCATGCCCGCTTTATATACGGGCATCGCGAAAATCAAACGCTACTATACGATTCGATCTTTGATTTCTCAAGTTCCCCTCGCGCGCGCCCTCCGCACATCCGCCCATACAGCACGCATAATCCTCTACCCAACAATGCACAATGAGCGGGTGTTTGCTAATCTTCTTCGTTAGCCCAGCCACGTATACCTGGCGCGGTTAAAAAGCGTGTAAATAAAGACAATGCGGCACTGCCGCTGCGTCACGCTATGCGCCGCGGACGATTTTTTACATCCGGCGTATAACTTGAGGAATTTTCTCTCCTCTCGGATGTGCAGTTGCAGAAGCTGAGCGGAATAGTTTAAAGAGGAATCCGTAGAAGGAGGCGGGCTTGAGAGCGATGTAAAATGAAAGTTTAATGGGGGAAACGCGTTTAGATGCGGTATTTCGTGTGGGAAAACTCGAGGTGGGACGATCAGCTTGGAATGGGTAGGGGGTTTTGGTAATCGGGGGTGGTTAGGGTTGTCGTGTTTTGGCTTGAACAGGGTAAGGTTTTTCATAGTTATTATAATTTAATAATATAGTATAATTATTTTTCTATAGTGAAGTATTTTACTATAGGTAAGTAAGATTCTAAAGGTTTAATTAGATTGTTATTATTTTTATGCTCTATTTTACTTTTTGAAATAAATCTTTAACTACAAAAGCAATGGAACTTTTAGAAACGAGCAACGAAAAAGCTTGAATACTAGCTAAGCTACTATATACAGATACTCCGTATATACATATTCTCTCTTACGAAACCCGTAAACCCGAAATTCATCAAAATCCCTTGGAAAAAGAAAAAAAATACGGCCCGCTATATTTTCCCGTCACAAAAGCCGCGTATTTTCCGCGCGCACTCCATATCTCGCTCTCCCCGGCCTCGTAAAATTTCGCCACACGCGTTCACGGGCTGCAGCTGCCAAGCGCAAATCGAACTATGTGTGTTTCGACATATATTCTAGGAGAAAACAACGCGCGACAATGAAAAGCCCTCACCCGCTGATCCCACCGAAATATGGAAAATCACGGGCACACGTTTAGAGGGTGATAAACGAGCGAGCGAGATAGAAAGCCTCGTGAATTTTTCAAGTCCCCGCGAGAGAGGCGGGACTATTCATTATTCAAGTCTAACGAGCGCTGCCCCGAGACACAATGCATCAAGCTTATACTCTTTCTTCCTCGTTCGGACACCGCGCTGCTGACCGAGTGCTAAGTAACTCACGCGCGAAACGGAAAACGAAGTAGGTGGGACGACGACGAAGCGAGTTTTATTGTTTTTACTCGACTGTGACGGTGTGGTCTGTTATAAATGAGATTATCGGCGAAACTGGCTGTAAAATGGGCAGTTAAGAGTAACGTGGAAATAACACGTGGTGGATACATTTAATTTCGAATGGTGATCATAAAATGTTGTACCGTTTGGAAAATTGTGTCGCGGGATGGTCATGACAATGCAGCGAGTGCCTGTGCGTGTAATTAAACGATTTTGATTGATGACCCCGTATTTTATACGAGCCGAATTTTTCATTGGAGCTTGACACGTATATAGTAGGAACGATACTATTCGATCAACGCGAAATTATTACTTGAAAATTTTCCAACTCATCCGACTGTACACCCAGTATAATAACGGGCGGTGTACTGGGATTTCCGACCTTAATTCCGACATCTTCGAGTCAACTTTACGACGCCCAAAAGACAAACCACCGCTATATCTCCCCACCGCGGTACTATAAATTTCAGCGCAAAAAGGATCAACGTATATACACCGTGCAGTTCCGCCGTTTCCAGTCTACCGATTAACGCGCGCTTCCCGCGGCCGATAACCTTAAACAGCATTAATTTACCAGCACTATCTCTCTGCTGCGCTTTTTCCAGGCACATCCGGCGACTTTACGATCGCAGCGTCGAAATAATAACTCCCAGCAGCCGTACTAGCCCCAGCTTTACGAGCGAAATCAAAATTTCCACCGCCGCTTCTTCTTCTTCGTCCGCGGGGTATTTAGGGGACGCGCGTGACCGCGGCTGTAAAGGCTGTATGTCCCGCGTTCCGGCTTGAATTTTGGAATAGAGGTGGAGATTTTATTAGGCGCGAGAGAAGGGAAGTTTTTCGCGGGAGAGATAGATTAAAGATCGCCGGTGGAATGATAATGCGAGTTGGGATAAATCAATTTAAAGTTCGCGAGTAGTTGTTGTCGGAGAGCGAGAGATTGTGAAGTGCAGCGGTAAAGCGTGGCGCTTTTCGTGCTCGAGAGAATTGTTCGAGGGCCGAGAGCTTCAATTATGATTCTAACTTTCGACGATGAAGGTATTGATTTTTACGCTTAATTGGGAACAACCGTCCGTCTTACGCGTCGAATTATTTTTATCCGGAGTCTATATGAAAATTTTAATAACCGTATATATAGAAAGCTCGTATATTACCATAAGGAAACCAAGAAGATAATAGAGTCGCCGCGGTGCCATCTATTTATAGACCTATCCGCGCAACGATAAAATTAATCAAATGATTTCGCAAGCATTCATTGCGAAAGCCGTTCTTCCACACAAACCCTGACAAACCTTCCATCACGCGCCGTGTCGAATAAATAAATAATCTCTCACTGCCCAAAGAGAAAACGCCAATTTCCAGGCGCTACTCTTCAAGCAGGAAGCTCTTTCAACTCTCGTCGTACTACACCAGCACAGGCGCGCCGCAGGGCTTCTTAATCGTCATCGACCGGTCGCGCAATTTATGACCGCACCGTCGACTGGACCCTCGGATCGATGTCCGCGCGAGGAATTTCCTTCTCCGCTCGCGCTAGCTCGCTCACACCACCCACATAAGCTATATGCGTATATATATAATTTACACGGGCGGCCAGCCAACAGCAGCCGCGGATGTTTTGTTTAGGCGCGATTCGCGGTAACGCGCGAGATGAGAGTTGAGTAAATTTGCCGCCGGTGTAGCGCGACCAGCGGGAGAAACACTGTTTCTGATTTATTGTAGGTGCGAGGGACGGTCTCGTTCTGTGTGTCTTTTTTGGCGAGTTGCGAGGGTGTAACGGTAGAAGGGAGGTACGGAAATAGGGTTGGATATGTTGCTCTGTCGGTTTTGAGTGATTCAGGGGGAATTAATGTGGCCGAGTGCGTTTAGATTAGATCTCGAAATAGATATATTAATTTTTCGAACTTTGGTGAGTGGATTTTTAATTTTGATTGACGGTTCAATAAAGAGAACGAACATTATCATCATTTTCTCACTACAATCGGAAACGTTATATTATGCAACGGCAAGTCACTTCCACGCGTCAAAAATAATCCACGAATAAATATATATCCAACAAAAATGTTGCGCGGGATAAACAAGTCTCTCTCTTTCTCATCCCCGATACTTACACTGAATGAACCGCTGACGGTTGGCGAGCTGCCAGGAAGAAATTTTCAAACATTTACGTCGAATATGCAAAAAAAAAAAGAATGTTCGGTAACAAACACGAAAATAGCTGACTTGCCGGCGAAGATCAAGTTCAGCTTCGTTGAACACTCCATGTATACATCGCAGTGTGTGTCATAACGGCGAAAGTAGTATCGCGCTGTGCGCGTTAATTCAATTCGCGAGGCTGAATCGAGGCGCGCGTTAACGAGACGCGGAGGCGAAAAAAATGCCGCGCGGTTCGTTAACGCGCGATTGGGAAATTGCGAACGGGTGACCCTCTTTTTTAAAACGCGCGCGCGCGCCCCGATCGCGTTTAATTACTGCGTGGCGTGAGGTAGGTATGCGCGGTTGTAGGGCAGTTTATAAAAAAAGTGTAATTTTAGCGCTGGTGGTGGAAATATATATATATGAGCGATTTTCGAGGTAAATTGAGGCAGCAGCGGAGGTATTTATTTGATTCAGTGCGAAGATTAAAAAAGACGTTGAATAATATTGATGGCTGATAGCACTTAATGTATGGTAAATTTCGAATTAAAACTTATCTCGGACAAACAAGTATAAAAACAGTCAAAAAAATTTTAAATCGCATATATATGAATGTAAATATTGAATTTGTTACACGAGACATACAAGCAAAATACGTATACATATAAAAATGTAAAAAGGCACTCTCTATTCGGTAAAAAAAAAAAAAAAATAAGGGGAGAGCCGCGTGTGTGCGTCCTATTTCGATGAAATCAGCGTTCGGCGCTGGAATTTTTTTCTTTTTTTCTACTCTCCAGGCGAGAAAAGTATCGAGCGTCCCACAAAACGCGAAATGCCAATTCACGCAAAGGCGCGGGGGGCGACAATTTAGATAATTGAGGGTGTTTCTGAAAAAAAGAGAGAAGAAAAAAGTGAGACTTACCGTTCCGCTGCTGCGAAGTTCTACGCAAGCTTCAACAATTCAGAGGCAAAGTTCCTGTAACAAAAAGAAGACGAAAAATTTTAGACAATGATTCGTACTCGTTTTTTTTTTTTTTTTTTTTTTAAGGGGAATGTTTGAGTTTCTTCTTTTTTGGAGGGTATCGGTTGTATCGAGTGGAAAGTAGCTATGACGACGCCGAGGCTAGCAAAGTTGGGCGAGTGCATTTTCAACTTTCCCGGCTATACGTGCGATCCGATAGTTTCTGATGCCCGTAATTGTCCCTCGCTAAAACTAATGTCATTGGAAATGCAGATAGCGGACAGCGCTTCCTTCAAACTCGGCGCAATCAGTTGTTAAATTTATGTCGAAGTTGGCTCAATGGCCATTATAATGTTATATGAAAATGAATCGCTATTTCAGCACCGTGACAAAGCAACATTATCGTAGCCGGTCTAATGGACATCCCAAACCACAGCTATTTTTGCCAATATCAAAGGAATTCTCTTGTACGAAAAAAAATAAAATATTTAGTTGAGAAATTAAACATATTTCAATATAAATGAGCATTGAAAACGATAATTTTTCAAGCACCATATGACAATGTAATTATTTAAGTAAATACTTCCACATCCTCCAACAACAATCCGAAACTCCAAACAGCCAAAATGACTCGCGGAACAAGAAATATCCTAGCAGTACACGCAGACGCTAACGCGCAACATGCACGGCACCGCTCCCACAATTGCTTCCTTCCTAGAACGGCTAAATCCAGTTTTCCGGCCTTCGTCCAACAACAACAGCACACAGCGTCGTCGCGCAAAAATGTTAACAAGCGAAATTTACAGCCGCCAGACGTTCCCTCTCTCTCTCGCCCACGGGCTATGTGTGTGCTACATATACTCGCGCCGCGGGGGAGGACGACGGAGGCACTTCGGGAATCTTATCCGACGATAAAGCGTAAATCACCGAAAGCGGTGGCGGTGCGGTTCTGGGCGGCTGATCAATCAGCACGACACCCGGTGAACGCATGATGAGAGGATGTGGTATTTTGTGGAGATGGAGGACGAAGATGGAAGTTTATGGGATTTGGATGCGGTTGTGCTTGGATTACAAATGTTAGGTGATCTGGAATATAGTTCTTACGGAGGCGCAGGTAGACGAGGTGAAATGATGCTACGTTATTTCCGTACAAGGTAATAAAAAAAGTGGCCAAGTAAGTTTGTTTAGTTCGAACGGTGATGAAACTAAGAATTTTTCTCCAATACCGACTGTGGTTGGTTACCCGTGAGCGGTATTACGGTATATGGCTATATCGATGTCTATGTTGAGAATCGCGATTTTTCGAAATACAACAGATCGGAAAATAAAAATAACATCCACGGTAGTGTTAGATGATAAATCCAACGAACCGAGTAGAATCGAAACGACGCTCGAAACATGTACATCTATACACCGGAGTCGAGCGAAACTCTGTTTAGTCACGATTTTACCTCGACAGAATCGATTATTCAAAATAATTTTTGCCACGCGTCTCTCTGGTGAACAACAAGCCACGGCAGTTTCTCAACGTTCTCCCACTCGATGTATCACGCGTATGCACACGAGTCGCGAGACAGCCAGTCAATTACCAATCGGGCGCATCTCGCAAGAGCGGAATCGCAGAACCGAAGTATACAAATGGAAAGGCTATCGACGAGTACCGAGAACAATGAACCATCGTACCTTCGCGGAAGTTCTTCCACCTTCGTTAGATCGCGTGTCGGTAATCCATCGCGTGGGCGATCCGAGCCAACACCCCGTTTACCCGTCCCAAGTCAGTGCAAAGTCAGTGCAAAGTTGAAGTTGTTGAGAGAGAGCCTTACGTACATAGCGCCAGTATGAGTGGCGGCCAGCGCCGGTATCGAGCCATCGCCGAAGACAGATAGCGTGGTGTTGACGACGACGGCGACGACTAGGAAGCGACTATGAACGACGCGCACTGTCACAGTCCACTCGGGCTAGTGGCGAGCTGTTGTCCGCGAACTGGTCTCTTATCCCCTGGATCGCCCAATCAACGCCCGGGGACGGGACACCGAGCCTGTCGCAATTGGCTGCCGGGGCCTCGTCGTCAGGGGTTACCGTTGGTATCAACAATCCATCCCCGCGTGGTAGAGGCAAGGAAGCGAGGTCGATAAACAGTGGTGGTGGTGGTGGTAGTAGTAGTGGTGGTAGAAGCATACCAACCACTACCAGTAGGCAGGGAGAGAGGGTGCGGAGGAAGTCTTTGTCTTCGGATAGGTTAAGGAGAGAACCCCCGCCAGTCGGGGGTAACGGTTGCCGGTTGGATACCACGAGAGCAAGAGATAGTTGGATGAGCAGCAGAGGATGCTGGACCAGGTGGTTGTACTTTTGGGAACACCGAAGTATGGAGGTTGAGGATTCGGGTTGACAAGGTGTTGAGGAGATGTTGGATGATTAGTACAAGTGACGAAGAATCATTCGTTTAGAATAACCAGATGCATCGGAGTTGACTTGTCGTTAGAGAAGAAGAGTTGTTACAATCGGGTTGGAATCATTAAAATAGATAAAACTCTACCTTATACTTTTAAATAGTGATGCTGTTAATAACATCCGTCATTAATACGGCAATCGGATGAGATGTATTATGGAATTGTAAAAAAGGCAATTTATTTAATGAATGTTATTTTGCAGAAACTTTTGAAGAAATCTTTTAATAGAACATAATTAACAAGTTGTCAGATATTCCGGATCAGTTTTACCGGTTATTAGATCTAAGCGGTTTGATTACGAATAATTAAGACCATTAATGCTGGAAAAAAGTATCATAATAATGGCCATTTCTTTCTATTAATAGCTAGAATTAGGTAACCGTCAATTATCATCAATTTAAGGCTACTTTATTCGAAAGGATAGAAACGTAGTTAGGATAATCTTTTGATACTAAAAGTAAATTAGTGGTTTGGTGCTATATGTTTCTTGTCTCATTCACGGACTTTTTATGTACAGATATAATTAAGGATTAACGTACATCATAAGAGACAAAAAGTTCACTAATTCTGAGTGGATTTTCACTGATTATCAGTTATAAGTATACTACTGATTCGGTTTCAGTACATATGCACTGATTTAAATTTAGAGAATGTATAAAATAAACATTTGCAATATGAATATTTAAATATTTTGTAGACAAACCAAAAACTAATAATTATTCCTATTGTTCTTAATTTTTTAGCTTGATACAACATCTCATATTTGAAAATTGCATCCAAGTCAATTACATTTTACAAACTAAGTATTCAGAAACTTTTCATTATTAATACAATGAAATTACACTCTCAGAAACCAGATTGTAATTCCATCTCAAAGTCCATCACCACAATGGTTTACAAATACCTCTTCATCCGACTGATATTCCATACACCAGCACCTTGTTGAAAAACGAAAAATGCACATCCCTTATGAATTATAATGCGCACGTATATATTATACACGCTTGCAACCGATGCCAATGCCCTCGGATCTTCTCTTCTCCCTTTCTCTACTACATCTGTATACCTTCTCTCCATCGCAGAATCCCTAGAGTCCGGAGCTCACCTAGGCATAACGCGGCGAGAGTTCAATCGCCCCTCGCGCTCGCTCCCCTCATTTTTCCCCGCGGCCCAGAACCGGATTCTCGCGATCTCCCAAGGGCGATGTACTCGCGCGATGATCCGCGGAGAAAGACGATTAACGCGCGAGGTCGTCGTCGTAGCAGCAGCAGCAGCAGCTGTAGCAGCGTGGCCAACGATAAGAGAGTCAATTTTCCCTCTCTCTTTCTTTCTCTGTATTATCGCGCACATTTATCGAGGATGCCGCGCGCGCGAGAGTTGTGTTTCGAGATCTTCGACGAGATATGGCAGGCAGTCGATGGGAAGAATGGGAGGATAATGATTCGCGGTTAGAAAGTGAAAAGGTTCATAAGGAGAGGCGAGTTTCAATTCGCACGTTTGTCTTGGTAATTGAGGAATGAGCCCGCGGAGATTTATCGATTTACAGGTCTCTCGGTTATTATTGCGTCTCTGTATGCTATGGCCTTTTTATTTTTAAGAACTTTGATGATGGTCTTGTCTAGAAATTTCACTTTGTTGCATAAGTTGTGGCAATAAAAAACTGTGTTTATGTGTGTACCTGCATTATTCAATATTGTAAACTAACAAGTTATATGTTTTATATAAAAATCGCGAAATGCGTTCATTCATTGTAACAATCGGAATAATTCATCTCTGTTGTAAAATCAATTCACGTTACATTAGAATCGTAAATTTCCGCGTGCACTTTCGCATTCGTATTACCTGTAAAAATGTTACAAACATTTTTCACGTTATATTCCGTAGAATAAAAATGCATGCCGTGTATACAATTCATTCAGTTTATTCTATTTCGAGTGTATAAAATGTAAATTTTTCGTTTTCAAACGAACGCTAGCTATTGTAAATATTCTTTTTTTTTTAAATCCAAATTTTTGCAATATTCATCGTATATAACGAATATTCGCAATATTTTTCGCGACAACAAATTCGCCCTGTTAATCATTTCCCGCAGTTCGTGAAACAAAGGCTAGCTCATGCACATAGCCGTCCGAAAATAAACAGTCGCGCGCGTCTCTCGTTATAATATTTAGGTCCTGCGAGCGCGGGCAAACAACACGTGTAACTTTCGCGCGCGCAGAGTCTGCAGGCTAAGATAACAAGCAGAAACGACGACGCCGTCGCTGGAGACTATAAATAACCGCGCGTCGCGACGCCGAAAAACACAGCCGCCGGCGACACATTCGCTTTACGCGTGGGGGAGAGCCGATCGGTAAACAACGAGGGGGCCGGGCGTGAAATGCGGCCCGATTGGCGAGAAACGGGGGCTAAATTAACGTAAATCTCGGGGAAAAACGTCGAGAGTCGCACTTTTTCGAGAATATGGCTCTCGGTAAAGTTGCGATGGCTGTTATTTAAGTGGTTTCGCCGCCTCGCGAGGGAAGCTTTCTTCGCTATTTTTAAGAATTATCTTTCGCGCGTAGGTGGAGAGGAGGCATCCCACCAGCGAAACTGCCGTGCCGCTCTTTTTAATATATATATTCATGGGGTAACGCGTAAACTTTGAATGTGTTTTACAAGCTATAAAGCTCGGCGTTCTTTACGGTCTATACTTTTTTACTGCGCCGCGCCGCCCCGGGAATTAAATCATTTAGAGAAAACAGGCGGCCAGACTGAGGTGAAGAAAAAAAAAGTTCAGAATGCTGTTACCCCGCGAGAGGTTAGGAATTAATAGCGAGCTTAAAAGCTCGATGCTTTTGCGCAAACATCGTTCATATATCAAAGAGAGTAAATTGTAATTTATAGGAAATTTTAAGGTAGTTAATGTAACACTACCAACCATTAAACGTTAATATCCCAACTTCTTAAAAAAATATTCCTCATTACTTTGAGAACGACACTCCCGCCACTTAATTTCCAACACCCTCGCAGAGATTTGCTTAATTAACAGCCACCAATTGTCTATAAACCTCGACAATCACTCACTCGAGCCACCGCACGTACATACTCGCAACTTTATGTAACTTTGAACATCGGATAAAAGCCCAATCATTGCACAATGAACAATTGCCATTGCCAATATAACGTGCAATCCCGAGGCGCGCACCTACCTATATGCACAACATGATTTACACCTCGCGAGACTCTCTTGCCTCTCGAAGACAAGCCCGTGCGGAGAGATTTTTTTCGTGACGCGCGCGTGGCCTTGCGACCGCGACGACGCTTTTCCAAGTCGCGCCGTGTACGGCAGCAGCAGCAGCAGCAACACATTCTCTCCGAAGAGTGCGTTGGTTAAATAATAACCGCGTTGCGGCAGGTGGGATTGTCACTGTGTAATATGCGATTGAATAAGTATCGAGGTGGGGAATAATGATGGTAATTCGTTGCTGATGGTTATATTGTTGTTTGGTTCACGGCCTTGAATTTTTCAAAGATGTATTGTAGATATGAAATATTACAGTAGCCGGTCGTACAATTAAACTGATATTTTTATATGTATAGATTGTAAATCATAAGTAAAAACGTTGATGTAAGAAGCAAACGCGAAAAATTGCAGTGATAAATATTGTAACAACAAACATTTAGCGATTGTTTAGTACGTTGTTGGTCAGTAATTACAGCATGATTGATAAACCATGAGGCAATCAATAACCGATGAATGTTTAAAATAAAAAACCAGTAAAATAGAATATATGTGTAATTTCATTCTCTCGTAAAATGGTTGAATAATAAAAAATATCCTATACTCAATTGTTCGTGAAATAAATAATTAATAAATATACATAACATATACCGTATAAAAGCTGCTAGTATATATTTGATGTCACGAGAACGCAGTATAATCAAACATTAAGGTATCATAAATATCACGATACTTTTCCACATTATGAAACGATATTTACCATATTATACGGGAAATCTATATAGGCAAGTGAAATTATTCCACCTCCAATTAAAAGCAGAAACGCGAGATAGTGTGTAGGCGACTCGGCAGCGGCTCTGCAACGCAAATATTGCGTTACCCATGTGCATTTCGAAGTCGGCATCGAATAACTTTTGAAAAACTCTAGCGCCACGGCGCGATGTAATAACGGAATTCCAGAAGTGCATCTCCGCACCCCGCTCCGAAATATATTTGCTCTAACCAAGCCCCGGCGACCGACTTTTTCCGCGACCTGCTTTCCAAATAAAATTCCCCGTTGTGGGACGACGCGTATTTTTGCGAAAATAATTTTTTGGAAGAAAAGAAAAAGAAGAAGAAAAAATTGTCATCAGCTGGCGAGAGATGGGGAAAAAGAGAAGAAAGGAAAACAAAATGTCTTTTTCTTTCGCTGTTTAAGGCGGAAGCGGTGGATTGTCTATATCAATATTTCACGCGGCCATATATATACGGATATGTATATATATATGTACGCGTGTGCATCGATCGTCACTCATGCCTTTGTATAATTAATCGGCTATATATGCCGAGCGTGCGCGCGTTTCAAACTGCGTTCTCTCTCTCTCTCGCACACGGCTTTCTTTTTTCCTTTATTTCAACGCGTCGCTTTGCTGCTCTTTCTCTCTGCGATATAGCTGCCGTTTTTTTTTCGTATTGGCATCGCGAGAGCTATGTGCGGAAAATTGTTTAGAGGTCGTGGAATATATGAACTGTTTGATATTTTCGAGCGTGCGCGAATTTGAAGATGGAATGTACAATCGTTTTATCCAAAGTCTACTCTCAATTCTACCAATATATACTAACATTTGAATGAAACTATTAAAATTCTATTTATTAAATAAATTCTGTACCTATAAGAATCTAAAAATAAAGAGCTGCTGCTTTATTCGAACCTCATTCAACGGTAAATCATCGAACCCACAGTTCAATTATAGAATTTCAACGAGACTATCTCGAAGTAATAAGGAGTAAACCATATATACAAGGGCAATATTGCATAATAACCCATCACCGCGTCTTTATCGAACTACACCACTCGCATTTATCTACTCAGGTTCATTTCGTCGGTCTCGAAGTTGTACTCATTCTCTCGTAAACCCACGCGCACTTGGCTTCGCGCGTCGCGCAACTTCCTTTGACGCACTCTCTCTCTCTCTCAACTCGCCGGCAACTATTCGAATTGATATAATTAAAGAAAAACAGTGCGCTCGGTAGCTCAATCTCTCTCTCGTCGCCGTTTGCTTGCGCGTACATAACTTTTAAGGACTTAGTTCGACTGCTGCTGCTGCTGCCGGCTTCTTCTCCTGCGCCATTGTTTCATTACGACGATAATAAAACGGGAAACTCTGCGCCGGTACCTATATACTTAATTAAGAACAAGTTGAACCTCATTCTAATTAAATTTAACGATCAGCGCCCGTTCTTCGGAAAAGGGCTTCGCGATAATTAAGAGAATCGTTAGACACCGCATTATTTTTTTCTTTTTTTATAGATATATTATTTATATTAAAATTATTTCGCAATGAATTAACTCTTGCGTGTCTTCTAAATTATGCGGACGCCGCTCGCGTATGTATATACTTATCCCTAAAAACAAGAGACACACATTTATCTCCCGTTTACCCGCGGACGGAATTGACTCATTTTTTCCATGCTCCGCTCGTCGCGAATGCAGCTCACGCGCGGCAATGCATCTTCATGAACAAGAGAGAGAGAGAGATGCGCGCGGGTGTATAATAAAAGAAACGAACCTCTTTCAGGGATGATTTAACCCGAGAGAATATATTCATCTGTATGCATCAGATCCGTGCGCGCGTGCGCAAATTAAAGTTTCGTCAAATGTCTCATCCACTGGTCTTTCTAAGTAAATTAGCCGCACGCCTCGCGGCGAGGGAAAGAACAGAGAAAAGAGGGGAGGGAGGTAAGAAATAAAAAAGAAAATTGGAGTGAGCCGAGCACTTGCATTTCGGGCGAGAAATAGCTTCTGAGAATACACCTGCCCAGCCTATTTTCGTCGACGGCTCTCTCTAGAGTACGTCGCCCTGAGACTTCTAGGTGCGCATGCTCACACGGCGCGTCTGCTGCTGCTGCTTGTACCGCGCGGCCACGTACGAGTGAGACTACAGATGTCTTGTTCCTCTCTCTCTCTCTCTTTCTCCTTCTCTCGTTTAGAACGGAATTTACCGGCTTTTTGGAGTTACATGTGGAGAGAATTTAGAGAGCTGCTATAACATAGGGACGAGGATTGAATTGACTAGTTTCTTTCAAGACAATTATACCTTTTTATAGTAAAGGGATAAAAAGAAAGGATTCGCAGTGACGATTGTCCTGCATTATAGTTATTAGTTAATACGATGAAATTAAAAGAACTTGAAGGTCACTAAAGTTTTACCAAGACTCATAGTGCTTTCAAACTATGACTTTGTCTTTTTTCCATCACAACATCCTGAACAAGCTAAAACCAACGCTAAGATAAACAAACACAACGCTATCCTTCCTCTCATTACCAACTCCTTTCCCACCCCCAACTGATAAAATCACATTAATTCAAATTAATACACACACATATACTCCTTTTACCCAACCACACGCAAACAAAAGTGTACTTCCGGCCACAAGTATAGGCGCACACGGGCCAAAAGTATATAGCAGCTAGGCAACCAAGAAGAGAATGCACAAGTGGTCCTCGCGCGCGCAGCGGCCTCAGGCGCGTGCCGCGCGCGGTTTTTTTTCACCACGCGTCCGCGTAATTACGGTACCGCCGACAGTGCGCAAAAGAGAAGAGAAAGAGGGAGAGACGTGGTAATTCATCGTGCGCCGCCGGAAAAACGCAAATGAGACGAGTGTAGCGCTCGGAAAAATTATCGGGATGCGGTTGCGTTGTTGTGTATAATAGTTGCGAGAAGGGAGTGCATAGGTCGTTGGTTTGGTAGGTACGCGCGAGGTTACGGTACTGGGTTTCTGATGAGCTGGGGTGGGTGTGGGGAAATGTGGCGATGATTTGTGGGGATTTTTCTTTTTAAAAGGGTTGTTCTGTTTTGTTGATGTTCTGGAGATTAATTGGATTTTGTTGGTAAAGTATTATTTTTTAGTTTGAAGGAGCGGATAATTTATATAGTATTTTATGAAGTGTATTTTTCAGATGACAAGGTTTTACGAGGATTGAACAATTTCAAAGTGGATGTCATTAATCGATTGGTGATATATATTTAAATAGCTCGGAGAATCGTTAAAATTTAAGATGCTTTTACCGTTTACTACGATTGGCTGTACTTATTCAAAGATTATAATACACGAACAGACTTATTTCAGAATGATAATGGTAAAAAAGTGCGCGAGGGCAGAAAAAAAAACGCTATTGCAGAGCTATTTTATCAGGAAATAAATATAACGAACAGGACGAGAAGCGGAGTAAAAGAGATTTATAGCGAGATAATCCGCTAGACCCATCCCCGCGACAATAAAAATGTACAAGGCATTAAAAATATATAGGTCAGCATCTTTATTTCCCCGCCGTTTAAACTTTGTGAATTAACTTTTCCGATGAAAATCTCGCACAGCTAATTAGCCCCGGAAAAACTGAAATTTCTTCCTCGACATTTTCAGGTCACGCGCAACTTTCTTTGGGGGCGGGAGGATATTTCGCTTTTCAAATAAGAGAAGAAGAAAAAAAAGTGCCACCACCACCTCGGAGAGTTTATAAATTAATTTAATTTCCTGAGGGACGAAATAAATTAATTGCTTGGTTCGTGTTATATTATACTTTTCTCAGAAATGAAAATTTTATCTCGTATTGTAGCGCGAGAGTCAAGTAATAAATAATAGCATAATTATGAATAATTGAAAATTACCTTCGGTTGCACCTTCTAGTGTAATTACTCGAACCTTCGCTCTTTCTTTTCAATTTTCAATGCCGTAACTTTTTGTTACTGTCTTAGGAGAAAGCATTTCCTATTGTTTAAAGCCGCCTTTTTCAAGCCATTGTCAATAAACTACTGGAGCATAACCGAAAAAGTCACAACGCTGAAAGCTACAAAGAACAAGAAAAATATAGATTTTCGAACAGTAAAAAAAAAACAATTCCACTTCCTCTATACCATTATCACGTCGGAAAAAATATGCATCCATATTTCATTCGCAAAACCCGCGCAGAGCGCGCGCGGCAGGTATAGCGCGAAATAAGCAGATTCGCGGAGAGAGAGAGAGTGGAAGCAGCGGATGGACGTGCAATTTATCGTCGTTAACAATGCAAGAGCAGAAGTGAAAATGAAAGGGCGAAGACGAACGGGGGGAGGTGAAAGAGAGAAAAACTCAGCGAGGGAAGACAGAGAAACGCGAACTATACCGACGCGCGGGGCGTAACGCATCTGTCCGAGCATATATTTGATATCCCCCCTCGCTTCTTTGCCCCTTATATATATACGTAGCGCTATCGGTTCTTCCTTTTCACTGCGCGCCTGCGTTTTATTGTTTTCCACGTTGTTATAGGTATTTTTCGCTTTCGAGCTGTTATTTACTGCCACAGACAGCTTAATCGCCATGCCATATAGTTCTGATCAAATGTATATTTTTATAAGCTATATTATGATTTCATTTCATTCAATTTTTGTTAATAAAAAAAGCTGTACAATCTAATACGAACGATCACTATATTCACGCATGATCTACTTCCCGAGATAAAATTGTTTTCACATATCGCCGAGGAAATTCTGCGGATCTTACTTCGATCTATATAACTTTTCTCTTCTCCCAGCGACACAGTTCGCGATACTTTTCACCGCGCCATATACTTTAATAATAATCCTCACGCCGTCTCTTCGTTCAAAAACCACACGATGCTTTCCTCTTACTCTCCATCGACCCGTCAAACTGTTTACTCATACACGGCTCTCGCTTTTCCGCAACTTTCCAAACCAAACTAAAATCTTCCACCTTCCTGTGTATTTCCCTCTCTGCACTTCTAAAAACTCACACGCCAACTTTCCTTCGCTAACTTCACTCGCGCTTCTTCGTGTTCTTCCCTCAAAGGGCGACGCTTATACCCCGCGGGGGTCTTCCACGCCGCTGTAAAAACTTAAGTATCCTCTTAATTTTTCATCCACCGCGAGAAAGGGAATATTTCAAGAGGAGGAGGGGGTGCTACACTGGCGGTTGACCCGACGTTGAGCGGCTTTAAAAGCGGCGCACGCGGTTTAATTATTCGCGAGTGGCGGTGCGGCTTGCGTCGATTGTTTCGAGATAATGGGGCTGAATGCGTGAAAAGTTTCATTCGTTAGTCGTGTTGCTTGAATTGATTGCTTTAGCGCGTAGAGAGGAGTGAATGATGATTATTCAAAAATAGGTAAATTATTAAGAGCGACGAACTGATTCAAAGTGGTTATATACGCGTAGTTTTATAGAAAACTGTTCTGACACATGTCGGTGTGTCTATATAAAACTTCTATAAAAGTCACATTGATTCGCGATTTGTATTTCTCGTTTTTTATTATTATTATAAGCTTAACATTATGGCTTAGATAAATAGATGTATTTTTATAATTGACCCAACGATATAAAAAAAATTATTCTCGAAAATTTTGCAGAAACAGGAGCCTGCTGGTCAAACAGAGATTGATTTTAGCTAACACAGAAACAGCTACAACTATGTAACGATTGAAATCTCGAGTGCCCCCGAACTCTTGCGCAACGGGCGTAATTTGGTTACGTAATTAATGCAGTATTAATCGATTCGATTGATTCGTACAACTTGCTAGCAGCATTACAGTCTCTGTGATCGTGTAATTTAAAGGTTCCTTTTCAATATTCTATCCGGCTTACATGCGCCACATATCCAGAGCTGACTATATTTATTTTTGTATCCCGCGCGCGATATCCTGCGCCGCGTAGCGCGATAACCTTACCGGCCATTAACTTTATGAGAAGGAGAGAGAGAGAGACGGTCAATTTTCTATTTAAATTAAAGACCCTTTTACGGGCCGCGCGAGCGGCAGTAGTATAGTTTCATAGTTCATAAATCCGCCGAGGGATATTTACTCGTTTACGGCTTTTTCATTGTTACAATGTATATTGATCCGATCGTATAAGATTCCTATGGATTTTTCCGAGCGAGAGAGCGCTTTGGTTACATCAATCGCATTACAGAAGTGACTAAAAAAAAAAAGAAGCAGCGGCACAACATCTATCGACTGGAAACAAACCCCTGTGACTTTTAACGCATATTGTCACCATAGTTCCGCTATATATATCGAGTCCAAAAATATTACGTAATAGCATATATGACTGAAATATCGATCTTATAATCGTAGTTCATTCTCTCTCTCTACACACTCAGCCTAATTTTAGTCCCTCGGTCGTTGTGCATTTCTCCGTTCGGCATCGATCCGCCTGCCCTATGAAAAACTCTCTCTCTCTCTCTCATTAATGGGAGGAGCGAAAGTCGCATCCGCGCCGTCGAAACAAAACTATAGCTACGGATCCTCGCCCGGAGACAGACGGAGAAAAAAGAGTGCCTAGTGCATGCGCGTATCGATCGCCGCGAGAGTTTCGATCCACCGACCACACACACATGTGCACATATACACGTAGATGGTTGCATATTGCAGAAGCTTGCAGCGAGCGATAGGTGTCGGTCGACGACGACGACGAATTCGCAGCGGTGTAGCGCGCCGGGGTGCAGGTTTTTCTACTTTTTTTTTGCAGAGAGAGGCCAGGTGCGCGTATATGCATAAGTCATGATGGTATAGCCCACAGAAGCGGTGGTAAGATTACCAGAGAGCCCGCGGTACGGTGGAGATGATATTTTATAAATATTTCTGAAACGATTCATTATTCAGGGTTGGCGGATGGATTAAAATTGGAAGAGGGGACTGCGTTTGTTGGGGCTTTAAATGGAAAAGTGGCGTTGGGATGGATCGATCGTATTATGCTTTTATTTTTGGTTTTTCCGTTGCGCGCTGTGGAATAGAGCGGGATATCGAGGTTGAGACTTTATTTACTATGACGGAAAATTTAAGTGAAGTTGAGTTACGTTGGAAGTGAAATTTTTTTTTATTTTAAGGTCGCGAATGATGGTAAATTAATTCCATCTATACACTAAGAGAATTTTTCCTCTTTTTAAAAAATGATGATGGGCCGTAAGTATAACGGCTTATTTAAAGAATCGATAATACGAGTTCTTTTCAAATGTTTTTTTTTACATATGTTTTTCTTAATCCCTTCAGTTGATCCTCGTTCAACCTGTCACGGTATTTTTTTTAAGCGAAAAATCTCCCCGTGTTTATATTTTCAGAACATTGCCATCATTGGATTATCATTTACGCATACATTTACAATGAACTAAATGTAATTTCACCTCCCTTTCAGCCCTGCACCCACCGCTATTACCTCACTCTGCGATTGCCTCCCGAAACAAAAAACACAGCCCAAGGAAGAAGGAAAAAAAGGACCATCCAAGACACAAGAAGGCAGCCCTCAGAAATCATGCAAAAGACGCGCTTGCTCGTATGTCGCCTGACGTGTACACTCGTCGTCCTCGTGTCGTCTCTCCCCCTCTATATCGCGCACGTACGTAGATACGTACGTAGCCCCGACAAGACACATATATACACACGCGCATACAGCAGGGCTATACGTGGCCTCACGCCACCATCAATAATTCAGCCGCGAATCTATCTCTAACCACCGGCTACTATCCCGCGCGCGCGCTATTAAAGGGGAGGGAGAGGAGGGCGCAGCACAGCGAGAGAGAGAGAGGACGAAGGCGAACGGGGGCCGCATGTAAGGGACACACACATACACACGAGGAGGAATAAAGAAGTAGGAGGAAGTTCGATTGCCGCTCCTTCTCTCTGGATACGCGTAATCGCTCTTAATTGCGGGCTGTTCGGAAAACTTTTGTACGAACGAGACATTACAATTTTTTTTCCTCTCTTTTACTTTTCTCCTCCTCCTCGTGTGTGTATGTGTGTGTGCTCTCGCGCGGACTCTACGTGCACGGTTCAACGGCCCTGAGGGACACGAGGGTGGAAAACCGAGCGACGTTAAAGTTTCATGCTTATTAATTGAACGGTTTGCAGCTTAGATGTAGGGAGAGAGCGAAAGAGCGTTTATAATAATTACGAGGGGAAGAGAGAGAGCAGAGTATTATTGTGAATCGAGCGGTTTAGCTGCAAGTCGTACCCGCGTATATATCGTTAATGTTTGATGACGAGAGTACGCGCTAGCTGCCGCGAGGTCGAGGGACATTTTTTAGAAGAGCGCCGTTGTGGTTACGGCGCGAAGTTGCGAGAAGCGAACGCTGAAGTATATCGGGCGAAAAGCACGAGTATATTACGAATGATATCTTTGTTGAGGATATATAATTGAGCGAATAGAAACAAAGTAGGAAAGTACGAAAGTTGTTTATTCACGAGGAAGGAAAGGATAAAATTATTGGTTGGGTGATTGAATGGCTGTATAATTGTATGTCACCGTAAGTGGCTGCGAGTCGAGATAATTTTATGGTTGTAAACGGTCACGTATAATATAAATTATAGTTTTGATTATAAGTGGAGGATATCATGCTGTAATTAGTATGGCGTTGTAAGCCATTTTAATGTAACATTTTAACTGTAATGTTGAATTACTATATAAATTTTCAATTCAACTTTCTACTCTGAGGATACGTTGCTATGTAAACATCTAACTACAATCCAAGCAAACATGTTGCGCTCTAGTAGACGATTTGATTACTAAATCTATACTAATAATTTTTAGCTGTATTATATGCTTGTAGTAAAGTAAAAGCGCTATTATACAATAAATTATATTCGTACATTATATTATGAATTATGTTCGGTAGCATCAAGTTTATACGAAAGCATTGCGTAAATTTTCGAATGATAAATGACGCCATATAAACGTTTTCTCCGTGATGTAAAAAAATTGTTTGGCATTAAGTACGCATTCTAAATCAACGCAGCCAGACCCACATAAGTTAAAAGCTACGAAATACAATAATAGTATAACAACACAAGAACACGACCTACCTCAACCCTTATACGCCACAAAAAGAACGAATATAACATCATATACAATTTTGCCACACTTCCAACCTATTCTTAACAAAACACACATATATTATGCCCCTTACAAAATAGCACCACCCCTCTATTCAATTCAAAACCTCGTTACACGCCCCTTTTCTTCTACCCTCGCTGCCATAACCACCCACAATAATATACAAAAAAGCTCAAAAGCAGGGGAAAAACAGGCCGCGCGTACGCAGAGACACACCGGAAATCCCGGCGTATAATTTTCCTCTCCTCGCGAGTAATGAAACGGCGGCTGCCGTATCATCGGGGGGGCGAAGGGAATTCGTGCGAGCGTGAGTGATATTTCCCTATGTCTTTGAGACGCAGGGGGCGAACAAGTTTTTCTCTCCCCTGCGGGAACCGCGAAGGAGGTAAATATAGACATTTGCAAGCGTTTAGAGGGCTTGTGCGAATCGGTACGTTAATTCTCTTTGTCGGAGGTTTCGGGAGAAGGTCGGGGTTGGTATATTACGAGGTTCGCGTGAAGGAGGAATGACGTGCGGGGTATTAAGGGGATGTCGGTGAGAACGTTCAAGTGTAAGTACTTATATGAATATGTTTTTAGGGTTTTTTAGCGATTTTTAATCTTTATTATCGACAAGAAAATTATATTTGCAGAGAGTTTTACTCAGTTCTCACTTTTATGCTTTCTATCGTCGGAAATTTTATGTACCGATAACGGTCAAAGAATATATTTGCATAACAATTATAATTTTTCCAAGTCATTTTAAAAGAATAGTAGCAATTTCCTTAAATACTTTAGCCATTGTATATAATGAACGAACGCACTTGATTTAGATTTTCCAATTAGTTCTCAAATATAAATCGTAAATATCCATCGATGCGTTAAAAATACTTATATACCTTCGGCTCCACGGCGCGAATTCTTTATATAAATAGGTTTAACAGTTATAATTTCCAACGGTAAATGGTCGCGGTCGACGACAGTGAGTTATGGCCATCGAAAATACCTTTCGTGTACTGAATGATAATGCAAGCAAGCCGTCTATTTTCACGCGCGGAGTCGACGACTCGATCTCTTGTATTTTTATAGAGCGAAGTAAGTGAGAATCGTGCCGCGATAAAATTGCAATTTCTCGTTTTATTCGTGGCTTGTCGAAATTTAATTAATTTCGTGCTATATATTAACAAATCTATTATATATACTATTGAACAGTAAAACTTGAGTCTACATAAAGCAATCAATATCGAGCGTCTACCCATTGACACCGGATTTTTCTCATTCGCGCGAGTTTATTATACATACGCGAGCTTTAAGTAAACTTCTGACAGCGGGAAATTATATTTTGCTCTCAATATTTTCGAAGTTTAATAAAGCCGTCGGAGCTTTGACATATCAGAAAATCCGCGAGTTTTTCATTAAAATAAAATGCGCTTAACACATTAAACAAAAAAAAAGACAACCTCCCGTGAAAGTCTCGCATCGCAGGCAACATTAATAATTATTTTACGATACAAGTACATGTATACGTATTATTGATTTTCGACGGAAGCTTTGCATCAGCGAGCAAGTAAAAAAAAAGTCGCGGCACACACACACCTTTTTGTGCGCTCACCATTTCACGTGCGGTGTCTGTTAAATCAAATGAAAATCCAGCGTGCAAAAGCGCGGTAGCGGTGGCTCAGGAGTATCACATCACCGCGCCCTTTGCTCGCGCTACGTCATCTCGCAAGCATTACACCATCCTCTCCCTCGCTCTCTCTTTACTCACACACACATAGACACGTAAGTTCACCTACGCTGAGAATTAACAGACGCGAAACGGAGACAAAGAGAGCTTTGCATATACACCTTTTTTTTCTCTAACGCGAGAGAAAGAGTGCGAATTCAGTAATCCCCTCGGCGTGGAAGCACGCACGTATCGGCGGATTTGCAAGGTATATATTACGCGAGATTCTTTTTTTAGGAGGCGTTTTGCCGTCGTGACGACGGAAAATTGTCGCGCTTAGGAACGCGAAACGAGCGATATTACGACGTCATTCAAGTTGGTAGGGCAACTTTGGAAAATCGACATTATCATTATTGGATAATTTCCCTGGCTTGATATCGCATAGACAGGGCACCCGATTATTCGTCTGAAAAATTATCTAAATGACTCCGGCAAAATTCGTAGTTGCGTAGATCGATTGCTAGCGTAGTGTAGCCGCTACGCGTGGCGTAGACCGATTACGGCTGATTAGCGGCAAATATTCCTGCAATCAGTCTTTTTTTTCCATTAACTTTCTTAAATGAAGTGCGGATAATTTCGGACTTGTACAAATCGACTGCGGATAATTAGCGGCAAATTCCCACCGGATCAGTTTTTCTTTTTTTTTTATTGATTTTAGGATAGTGTTCTGCTAACTTAAAATTAAGCTGGCAGTGCACCCTGTATCTTTTTCCAATGATGTGCGGCAAATTTTTGGTTTTCACG
>UXGD01000451.1:0-59559 GCA_900474315.1 Torymus auratus | reverse complement strand
CACAGATACACACACACACACACACAGAAAAAAGACGTGGGAGAGGACTATTAAAATAAATCGACGTCGTCGCGCGAGCGCACGCGTAAACTCTTTTTCCGTTCGAATGAGCGCGCACAAGTTTCGTTCCATATATACGCAGCCCGCGTACACGAATACACGCGACAAAACATAAACACGTATATACATATATATAGATATATACACAACGACGTGGTGGGAGGAAAAAAAGTGCACAGCCCCTCCCCCACGCCTGCGTATACATACGCACACGGTGTTTTAAAACGCAAATTTGTAAAAATTACAGTAAAAAAAAGCCGGGCGCGCAAGGCGGGCTCACAGACTCACACGTATATATATACGTATACGAGGGCACCGCACGCTCAGATAACGTTTATAGTGCACTTGTCACAGAGCTCGCGAGCGCGCGTGCGGAGGGTAATACATATACACAGGAGGCATTCTGTTGAGCGAGCCAATAATTATTGTTTTTACGCGGTAGCAGCGGACTGCAATTAAAAAGTGTTTATTTATTCAGGCCCGGCTTTTTAGCATGCGCTCGCGCGCTCTCTCTCTCTCGTAGCGGCCCCCCTTTCGTCGACGCGCTCGCCCGGCCGCGCGTTTACGCCGATCGCACAAACAGAGCGCAAGAGTGAGTATGCAGGCAAAATCCAGTGGCGGCAGTGGCGGCTGGCTACGATTTTTTAGCTTAAACAAAGTGTTGCTTTCCAATTTTTACCGGACGATGCGCGACGCGGGGGGAGAGTGGAGGAGAGGGAGTGAGTGGCGAACGCGAAAAAAAAAATTATTTACGCCGACGCGACGATAAAAATTGTCGACGCATGTGAAATCGAGCGGCGATAAACCGCTGACGCTGGTAATAAGGAAATCTTATAAAATATGTAAAAAAAAAACATGAAAAAGAACAAATTTCTCGTACTAGCGTTATATATACATACACACACACACACGTGTGTAATATAAATATATATTATACGCGCACGTGCGGGTTGCGCAAAAAAGGGGATAAATGCGCGATGTGTATAATATATATAGAAAAAAAACACACACATAACCAGGTACGAGTGAGCGAGCCGAGAGAGTACGTAAATATTTCTGCATCCCCATATAGGTATTTTTTTATCGCTCTGCAATTCTATATAATTGTATAATTGAATACATGTAATAACCAACGACGTATATATATATATGCGTCGGTGCGGCGGCTGAAATACACAGAGACACATACACAGAGCACGCGCTTCTGTATTTACCCGTGACGTTATCTCGTGGCGTGATTTATTATTTATTAGCGAGATAACTTTTATTATTGTAACCCCGGTGCTTTTATAAAAATACCGCGTATATAGCGCGAGCGATATTGCAGACGAGCTAGCCGGCTGTCGGGCGCCAAAAAAAAGGTCATCAGCGCGGCAAAAAACAAAGCCAAACGGTGCGACACGTGCGACCAAAGAGAGAAAGGGAGAATCGCTCGTCCCTAATTTTCGGCACGCGAATGGTACCCTTCTTCGAGCGTACCCGAGCGACCGGTAAGTATACGTGTATTGATATAGAGCAGGTACACTGGCATATAGACGAGAACGAAGACGCTGATGGATATAAGGAAGGAGATGAGCGCTCGCGCGTAAGAATAATATATATACGAATGCGCGCGATAATAAAATAAAAATCCGGAGAGATAACGAGTGCCGAGTTCCATCTCTCTTTGTGTCTGTCTCTCTGCGTGCGCTCGAGTCGCTTGCAAAACAAATCGCGTTCGGCTTTTATATTATACACCCGGCACACATATAGGCGCACTCGACGTCGCTCTATGTTTACACAAGACTTATGCAACGAGCTCGCTTCTCTCTGCCTCTCGCATATTGTTATTATCATTTAGTATATACGCCGATTTATTAGTCTTATTATACAATTTCGCGAGTCCCGGAAAATTACCGCGAGAAGCTCGCTTGCAGTGCTCTGTGCCTTCGTATATACATCATAATATAGTCGTATACGCGCGTCACGGCGCTCACGAGTGGCTTATTTCGCAATTTTATTCCGAATAGACTAGTTTCGCTCGCTCTTTATCGGTAACGTCATTGTCGCCTTAATGAATATATACTTTATTTTATACTTTATATTCTATAATTCACTCTCGCTCGCGTATATAACACGCGAGGCTCGTCGCGCGCACGAGAGAAAATGTGATATATCGTAGCGGGCGCGTATTATGTTATACCTCTCTCGCTCTCGTTCTCTGACGCGCTAGCTCGCTCGCTAGCGCGAGTAATAATTTCATTAATTTTTATTATAATTGCCCGAGTGTAATTAGATGAATGTCAGGACGGTAAATCCCAAATGCAACTAGCGTACATAATAATACGATGCGCGTACAATATTCAGGCACGCGGTATATGCGCGCACGCGTGTCTATATCGTACATACACGTACATGTATATATATGTAGGCACGCAGACTCTGGCGCGCGCGCGCGCACGTGTATACGCGAGGCGAAAGAGCGAGCGAGCTTGCGCGCTCTCCCCGAGATATCGCGTGTGTTTATCATTATTTATGTGCACGCACGAAATGGGATGGATTCGACATAGAAACAATATGGAATTTACAATAATTCGCGTTGTAAAGCATCGCGAGAGCCGCGCTATGTTGCTCTCGTATAGTATATGTAACGCTGTGCAGCGCTGTCATCTAGCTACTGTACTTCGTGACGGCGTTTCCTAGCCTTCCACTGTACATATCATATATATATATATATATACAGATACAGAGATGTATACACGTCCGCGATGAAATCGCAGCGTCCGATGCGCCGAGAGTTTTCCACTCACATCCGAGAGCGAGTGAGAGATTTTCTACACTCATTATCAGCGATAAATGTTAATGCTCTCGAAACTGGAATGGCATTTCCAACAATTTCAATAATTAATACTTGTATATTCACTTGATGGCGATACCACCGAGAGAGAGAGAGAGTGAGCATGCAGTGAGTAAGAGGGACGGAGAGAAAGAGCGGGCAGAAGCGCACGAGTTGCACATAACAATGGAATCTCGTCGAACCCGCACACACACACGCATGTGTGCACTAACACTTGGCGCCTGCCGTGAGTTCAATATAGAAATTCCGGGAGTAGTTGGCCGGGCCCTGATTATTAATTACTTATAACAATCGCGTCAATTAATCGTTTAGGCGTGCGAGCCCGCACGCTCGCCGTGTATATACGCACACGTTCACACGTATATACATACATATAGAGTGAGGAGAGAGGGTGGAAGGGAGAGAGTCGGGGAAAACATCCGCGACGAAACACGCGCGTCACGCGCGCTGACTTGTTTGCAGACTGATTTTCGCGCGCTCTCGCGCGATAAGCGATCTCCCTCGTCCGAAATCGACTGCACCGCACACGCGTTCGGCTATTACATGCATGCTCTCGTTCGTATATATATTATTTTCGCTCTCAGTTGGCTCTCTCTCTCGCTTCTTCCGTCTTTTTCTCTCTCTCTCTCACTCCCCCGGCCAAGCGAACTATTGCGAGGCCGATGGAGAGAGGAATGGGGGGGAGGTTTAACTGCCGCGCCCTTAATGATATACGCGTATACATTCGGAATACGAATTCGCTATAAAAGTGTACGCCCCGCGCCGCGCGTGCGAGCGCGTTGATGTTCGCGTCGTATAATTTCTGATGTTCAATTTTCTTTTATTAAACACAAGGCTGTATTCAAATTCGCTGCGCATTATTGTTACATATATTGTAATTCAAAAATATTGCGCGCCCGAGTTATACGGCCGGATGATAAATAATTTAAGCGTTCGCGCGTATATATATGTAGATGCAGCGCGCACGCAGGCGCGCGGAGAGCTCTGATTCAAATTTTAATTTTATACGGGCCTATAAAAGTATAGGTTATTTCGCGAGGAGATCCGCGAGCGTGGGTACCTAAACGATATTAATTATTATTAGCTTATTAAAACATTCATATTTCTAATAACTATGTAACGATTAATGACAATGAGAGAAGAGCGCGGGCGCGGTTAAATTATCATTCGAGCCGCTCGATTTATTAATTAGCTTCTGCAAATTTTGACGACTGCGGTTTTCGCGTTCCTCGTTTTATACATATACGCGTGCGTGCTGCTGCGCTTGCGATTTTATATATATATATATATATATATTTATCGAAATTACAAACTCCGTTAGTGGGGGAGAGAAAAGAAATATAATAACAATAACGTGCATAAAAGTCGGTCGCCGGGTTCTATTTTTAAAATCAGAGAAAGGAGCTTTCATCCGTAATTCCTAACGAGAATAACTAACTGAAAGGGACAATTTATTTCAGCGCGAGAGCGTGCGCGAGCCGCCCGCACGGGTTTTACAATACACAATAAAATTATGACGTTAAATAAGAAGCGAAAGAGGAGGAGGAGGAGGCAGAAAGGGGGGCAAAAAAGAAGAGAAAGAGAGGTAGGGAGGGTAGAAAGAAAAAGACGAGGAAGAATTAAGTTTTACCGACGCACGTCCCCTTAAATTTCGTCCACGCACATATGTATTTTTACGAGAATGCTTAAGTGCGCGGAAAACAATAGACAGAGAGAGAGTCGGCGGCTGGGCGGGCGGCGGGAACGCGGGGGAGAGAGAGAGAGCGGAGGAGGAGGAGGAAGGAGAAAGAGCGCGCGCGGAAAAGGTGGAATTCGCGACTGAGAGAGAGAGAGAGCGCGCGATCGAAACGAGGCGCGCGCTACGGCTCTATATACCATGCCAGAGCGAGAAAGGCATACAGAGAGAAAGAGGGGGAGTGAGAGAGAGCGAAAGAGAAAGAGAGAGAGAGAACGGCGTATGGCGACTGGTAACGACGTGGGCGGGCGGCACGGGGAGGACGTGAGGTTAGAATAAATAAAGCGATAAAATATAATATTACATCGCATTGCGACTGGCTGCCTGCGCGCGCTCGCCGTATATTCCAGGGTGCATTGGCCTCACAAATACTCGGCCTTCAGACGACGCACTCAAACACACGTACACATATATACATACACATATATATATACGCGCTCGCTCTTGTATACACACACATACACACATACGCACGCACGCCCGCACACATATACGCTTTAAGCGACTCGACGCCAAATAACTCGCGCGCTCGCTACTCATCATACACATTTGCTCTCCACCTTTTATTTTCTCAAGTCTTTCTTCTTTTGTAATAAGAGAGAGAGAGAGAGAGAGGGAGGAAGAGAGAGAAAAAAAAGAATATATATAATGTATACACGCACCGACGTATACGGCTCTCGCGCATATAAGCCCTCGTATACAAACAGCCGAGCGCTGCGGGATCTTCTTACGTATTCGAAAGAGAGCGAGAGCGAGCGCTTCCGATCCGCATTGTAAATTTTCCCGGGGCTCACTCCGCGAGCGGAGCGGATATATAAAATCGAGGATTACTATACGGTGGGAGGGGAGAGAGAGAGAGAGAGCGGCTCGCGATCTGTCGACTAAACTTTTGTCAATGATTTATCGCGACTTTCGCCTTTATAATTCAGCCGCGTCTCGCGGAATTTTTGAAATATACGGCCGAGGCTTCCTCTCTCTCTCTCTCTCTCCCCCCGCCGCCCGGCTGCCATTTGAATATACGTCAAATAGAGTAAAGGAGGTGGAGGAACGCGTCTCGAAAAACTTTCGTTCGGATGTACTTATATACATACGCGTGCGCGCGCCCGCCTCGGTATAAATCAAAGCCCGCCGGCCGCTTGACGAATTAAATTCTCATGCGCGACGTCTTCTTTCTCAAAGCAAAAATCCACGTGTGTTTTACGTACCTACACGTTTTTGGCCGCGTGCCGCATTTATTCTTTTTTTTTTGCGAAAACGCGTTATTAAAGAGAACGACGACGGCGTCTTTTAATCTACGGATAACAAACTTCGGAGTCGAATATAAGGAAGGACACTTGTCGTTACACTCGGCTCTATATTATATCGTATGCAAAGCGAGGCACACGCGGCGCTTCACTTAAACGAAAGGCAAAACGTGCTTTTGGAAAACGGAGCATTTCTTAGCTCATGCGTCCTTTCTTTTATGCCTTCTCGCCGGCGCCTATCGTGCGAGGGCAAAAGAATTATCGGAAACACTAGTGAAACGCATTTCCTGACACTTCCTGTTAACTCTCCGCTATCCGCGAATTTGCATAGGTGAGTCATGTATAGCGTACGCTGTGGTAGACGCGAGCTCTATTTATTCAGCCTTCGATTATTAAAAGGCTTATGTCCATCGTCTATAAAAAATGAAACACACACACACACACACTCACACCCACACTCATTTACTCACACACACACACATATTTATAAGTATATAATAGTAAAGAACAAAAGCGGATGTACACTTTGATAGGTATATAACAGCCGAATGTCGGAAGTGCACAAATATAACGAGGGCGCGAGGAGCCATATAACAAAACGGTTTCAACTGGGGCAGATGCACACGCGGCGCGGTCCGCCAACCCCCTCGTGCACCTTTCCACGAAAGCAAGTGAGGTGGGCGCAGAACGCGGCTACGTGTCTACGTGTACATATATATACACGCATCTTTTATTGCGATCTCTTATCTCGCACGCCTTATCTCGGAAATTTTTTTTCTTCTTTTTCGTCGCGTAGGTCGTATAGCGCCCGACGCCGCCAGGGCCGCAGCACTCGCTTCCGTTATCTCATTCGCGCATGTATAGCTATTTTATTCTATTTCCATGCACAAGCGCGAGAGAAAGAGGCTCAAACATTTCGTATACGTCTTTCATAAGCGCTCGCCTTCCACTCGCTCGTTTATCATCGCTCTCTCGTCCATTCTTTTTCTGCCCGTCTCAGCTTAGGCTCGCTCGTATATACCTCGCTTGATTAATGCAATCATTACGCTGTCGTTCTCCTTGCTCCTTCTTCTTCTTCGTCTCCTTTTCTTTCTGCCTCCATCTCGCGCTCTCTCTCTATCTCTCATCCGCTGCTCTTTTCTTGCTTTCGCGCGTGCGCTCTTTTTCGCCTCAGCCCCCTTTGTTGATGCACTTATAGCCACGCGTGCGCCGCAGTCGACGGGGATTTCGAAATTCGCGCCGAAACCGCGCTGCCGCGATATATTCGTGTTCAAATTTTTGGCACACAATAGACGATGAATTCCCGTTTGTTTGGACTATATGATGTCCTAATTAGCGGCTGTTTTCCGCCTCTTTTCCAACCAAGCTTATATATACATCGTTGCGGCCTGCGCGCCTCATAAAAATTCATAACTTACTTGCGATGACATCGTAAACAGACAGACATGTACAACCTCTTTTGTATACGGTAACTCACCTGCAACAGAAACAAAGAAAGCGCAATTAAAAATTGAGTCGGCTATAAATATAGATCTTATACAATGGGACACACACACATGTACGACATTAAATTATATTCACAGAATCTCCACTTTCCGCATAAATAATTCAACCTAAGCCTTAACAAACTAGCGTATATTGAGTATTGACGCAGGCCCGCGCCGTCGGGCAAAACAAAGTAGAATGTAGCTACAAAATGTAGAATAAATGTATAGACCTACTCCTTCTCCCCCTTTCCCACCCCTGTCCCTTCTTTTCTTCAAGAAATGTGTGTGTGTATATGTGTGCGACGCGCTCGCGGTAAAAAGACGTCGCTACTAAGTCCGCACCCGGTTAAAAAATTCACGAAGCCCACGCTTTTTCCCAGTACCTTCCCCCCTTTCTCTCTCCACACACACACATACTAGCGAGAGAGAGAGACCGGATTTTATTCAACTCTCGTATAGAAAACCGAGAGCCAGGCCTCTCTCCCCCTCCTTTTCATACACACAAAAGCTCGCGCCCGCTCGCGCATAGATCCATTAGAAAGGTTTTAAACACACACATACACACAAGCATGCTCGCGCGAATGAGCTATGGCCTCAGCGCTCTTTTAGGACGAAGACGGAGAATCTCTCAAGGGGGCCCCCACAAGGGGACGAGAGAGAGAGAGAGGGGAGGGGGGAGTAAAAGGGGGACGAGAGCGGTAAAATAATAAAATAAAATAAATATACGCGCGGACGATCGGAGCTCTCTGCCGCAGCGAGAGAGAGAGAGAGCGGAGCAAGCGCGCTGTGCTCGGTGCGATAGCGGGCGGGCAGGCGCGCGCTCACATAATGATATACAAATAAAATATCCCGCGCTCTGCGGCCGCCAGTGCGAGGGAGAGAGAGAGATACTTATTTGCCCGAGTTTGTTCATCTGCCGCGCGCTCGCTCGTTTCGTAAACGCGCGCGAGTAACAATAATAAGCGCGAGATAACGCTAATAATAACAATAAGGAAATGTAATAATAGAAAAATGGAAGAATAACAGGCCGAGTGCGTTGGTGTGTGTGTATATGTATATAAGGGTATACGTAGCGTACGTATATAGAAGCAGGGTGGATGTGTGTGGGTGTGTTTGTGTGAGGGTATCGAGCGTCGTGTATTTTCCATCCGTCAGCACGTCGTCTCGCCGCCGCGGCCACCGTCGCCGTCGTAGTTTAATATTAATATACATACATATATAAGAGTCAGAACGCGCGAGGGAGTGAGAGAGAGAGAGAGAGTAAAGAATGTGATGGTGTATACACATGCGCACACATACACTAACTCGCGGAGGCCAAAGTGGTAAAGCTCGGCTGGCTCGTTGTCGAGGGGCTGCGCTCGCTCGCGTTCGGGGCCAGCTGTACACCCGAGACTCGACTTTGGATAATATATAAATGGCTATAGGCCATAAATTTCAATAAAATAACACGAGTGTATGGGTGGCGCGGGCGGGCGGCCGGCCGGCCGGGCGCCGTGGCGGGAGCGAGATGAAGCTAAAAGGCGGCGGTGGCGCGGCACGAGGGAGAGAAGTAGGAAAGAGAGAGAGAGAGAGAGGGGGGAAAGCAAGTAAAAGAGAGAGAGAGAGCAGCCGAGCGAAGCCGAACACTGCCGGAGTGCGCTGTACACTATATGTATATGTGTGTGTGTGTGTGAGCAAGCGAGTACTCTGTGCTATGTGTGTGCTTCGACACGATTCATATACGTTCATTACGAATGCATACGAGCACGTTAGATTGTACGTTAGTGCCTTGTAATAAAATATTGTAATGCTGGCCTACTTCTGCGAGCGCACTGTGCACTCGGCATAATATCTCCCGAGGCATTCTTATGCGCTCGCTCCCTCTCTCTCTCTCTCGTTTATTTATTCTGCGGCGGCGGGTATGTACAATAGAGCGGGCCGGCATGCGTGGGGCCCCGCGGGACCATATCGAGCGCCAGGGACTCGCTAATTCGAGGCGAAATTTCGAAGTAGGCGCGCACTCTATGGCCAATCGATCGGCGAGATTTTTCTTTCCGCTTCGCTGCGCGATTATAATTAGTATTATAATGTACAGGCGAGGAGGAGGAGAGGGAGAGAGAGAGAGAGAGGAAATAAGTTGTTAGTAATTATATAAAGGCGATGAAATAGCCTATACTAGTCGTACCGTGCGTCGTGAAACGAGTTCCAATAAAATCGGTAAAATCCTTATGAGCGCGTATACGCGTGTGTAATCAACGCGTGATTATAACTTTTGAGGGAAAGAATCTGCGAGCTTCCTGCGCGCGTGAAATCACCACGAGCGGGAACGAGTATATTATACCTACTCAGTTTTGTTGTTCTACACTTACGGGCGCGCGCGTGTGTGTGTGTGTCCGGCTCGCCGGTTTCTGTACGACTTCCCTCGCTCTTACGGATAAATCTTGGCTGTTCTTACTCTCGACTCGAATTTACATGTATAATATTGATAAGAAGAGCTATATCGCATTCTTTTCACTTTCGCGTATCATATATAGGCCTATCGGATGGGGGCGCGCACTTATCGCGATATCAAATCAATTTCGTTAATTTTCTGCTCACTCAATGGCGCATTAAAGCCGGGCGTACAGTCGGGAGAGCCGTGAAAAGAGATTAGGTCACTCGGGCGCAAAACTCTCTATGCAGCCGCCTGGTTATATGGGAATTTCGCGCGCGCTGCACAACCTATACATCCTATATGAGAGTTGCCTATACTTGATTAAGCATCTATGGGCAAAAAAAAGGAAAAATGTAATTGTACGTGTGTGTGTGTGTACGGGAAGTGGATTTTCTAATGGGAAGGAAAAGCTTTGCGAATAATATCTCATATATAGGGATTAAAATATTTACATGTCGAATATAAGCGTGATAATTCAAGCAAGTGAATTAGTTATATAACGAGCCGTATCGAATTTACAAATGTCATCGAGTAACGCAACTCATATAATATTAGAGTCATTTTCGTCGCGCACACGTGAGTTTTACGGCAGAAATTTGCGCGCGTATCTTAGGGATAATTTATATTTTTATCTGACGCGTTTATCAGTTATATAATAATCGCGCGAGTATAATTATACTTCGGTCTTTTATAATTTTGCGTTTTGTTTTAATAAATGATGCCTCGCTCACATGGTATCGACGAATTATGTAAATATACTCAATACCAGGAAAAAGTGTGTAAATATTTGATTACATTTGATCTCGCGTTTCTCAATAGATGAGAGATCAAGGTCATACATTTAATGATTTTCTCAGCTCGCTCGTAATAATGTCGCGCTTTAAAAATTAATATGTTTAAAGCTTATATATAGGTGCATATAAAGATTATACGACGATAAGAGCGAGATGAAATATACTTGTATTAAGATTTAAAGCGTTGTTTTGCTCGCAAGAAATGTTGATATTAGCAATTCTAAACGCCAAGGATTACCTTCGGAATTTATCAAAAAATATGTTGCAAATGCGTTGTTTTTTTTTATTTATTAATATACTTTGTATTAATAAAAGTGATCGAATAAGTTCCCAGAAGAATATACGCTCTATCTAATTAATCATAATTTTGCAGGAGAAAAATCTTTGTCGCCTGACGTCGCCTACGAAAATAACTCTGACATAATAGCATATTTTCATCAAATCAATAGACCTCGCGGATCGTCGTCGTCTACGGCAATTAAAAATTTTAATGTCATTCTAATAAAATACTATATTATTCGTTTCGCTCGAAACGTCTCGCGATTATCAAATAGCCGGCGAAACTCACCGCGCGCGCAAACGCGTATATATACATACTTTGCCAAAGTTTCAGCGACGGTAGATTTTCATCATAAAGGTAAGGAATATGAGAGAAAAAAAAGAAGAACTATCCGATCCGGTCGAAGAACCTCTCAGGTCCAGATAAATTATTAGAATTAATAATCCGCGCGTGCGTCCGCGCGCTCGATAATTTATTATATTGAATATGTAAAGTCGCTTTGAATAAACGCGTCAATTTGAATAAATATGAGATTAATTCAGAAATGACAAAGTTCTATCAAATTCCATTACCGACGTCACACGAAGAAGAAAAAAAAAGTATGGTCCAATCTAAAGTTCCAAGTGTCTGCGTCGTCGTCGTCTTCATCCTTTTCCTCTGAATTTCCAATATACTTATTCAAATGCAGCCAAGACTCTCCTCCCACTTCCCCGTCATCGCCGCTTCATAAAAAATTTTTGTATAATAAACTTTCCCGGGTGCATACATATATATATACATATAATTCACGCGGAGTCTACATAATAATTTTTGCCTGCTCGCGCCGCGTACGCCTAGAAAGTAGCTCGCGATCGCCTAGTAAATAATTAGACATGCCGATCGCGCGCGCCACTATCGTTATCTCAGCATCTCGCTCGCGCAGTTTCACTCGACCCTGAGCATAGTACATACGATGTAAAAGACACACACATGCGCGCACGTACGCGTTCCAAATTCGTGTATAGTTTTCCCTTCTTCATAGAAGCGAGCATTTCCTTTCATAGAAGAAATCTCTTTCTCTCTCACTGTACATGTCGCGGGGCGCGTGCAACAATGAAGATTAAACGCTCTTATAACGGTCGCATCAAAGAGCGAGGAGGCGGTTTATAAATAAGATTTTATTCGAAGGCAAGGCATTTAAAGGGGGAAAATCGAGAGCCGCGGCTACCGGATAGAATAATAACAATGGCCGTAATACGCGCGCTCTTTACACACGACGGCTCGACCGCCCGCCCGCCTGCCTCGCTCTTTCTCTTTTCCTCTCCCCCTTCTCCTCTCTATCTCGTCTTTATGGTAAGTTTATAGTTTATGCTGTAAATTATTATTACCATATATCATACGCGAAGAATAAGATTTATTAAAACCCTATAGATTACCACTCGTAGCCGGCAATATATTACGGCTTGTGTGTGTGTGTATATATGTGTGTAGAGCAGCCGCTGCTCGCTCGCGCGCGTGCATGCAAAAGCACACGTGAGTGTATTTTCACTTCTCTCTCTCTCTCTCTCCTCCCTCCGTGCAATCGCGGATAAATCGAGTGCTCCCATTCACATTGGCATGCTCGCGCACTTTTGTTAACGATAGAGCGAGAGAACGCGCGATATATATCCGTGCGCGCGCACGGTTTTAAGCAACGACCCCCCTGAATCCCGGCGTGAATTATTCGTTATTGATTGCCGTGAATGGATTCTAGATTCATCCTTGAATCTTATTAGTCGCAATTGTCTGGGTGTGCGCGCCCGAGCTCTCGCGAGAACCGCGCGGGGCGAGCGTGCGCCGACACCTCCTAGCGATAAACCGACCGCTATGTGTCTGCTATATACGTGTGAGAGTACAGTGTGCGCGAGAGGGACGACTATAATAATACAATAGCCTCGCATTGCCAGAATTTTGCTCTTCCCTCTATAGTTTATCTATCTTTATACACCTCTGCCCCCCTCGCGCGCAAGCGAGTTTTTTTGTGTTATCTTATCGGCCCGGCTGCATTTAACGCGTCACGCCAAGTTTGCCTTTTAATTTATCAAAATAACGCGCTTTGCGTAATAATTATGAAATACAAATATCAATCTCTTGCTCATGCGCGTGTATATCTGTTTTTTGCTCTTCTATATTATATACTAATTTTTTTTTTTTTTTCTTTTTTTTGCAATGCACGAATATAATCAAGCGTGTGTTTTTCCTTTAGAGAACGCGAACGAGAAAGCGAGAGATATTCCCAAACGCTGTATACGAGAAAAAAAAAAGCTGCATTTCATCACGAAGGAAAACACAATTATTGACGAATTTAAAAAGGTGCAGAAGCCCGGCTTGCGTATATAATATAGACACGTCAACTTGGCAAAGTATATCTCTTTACTGTGTTTTTTTTCTACCCGAGTCATCATCCTAGCAGGTATACCGACCCGACGACAACCAGCGACTATGTATGTGTTTGTGTGTCTGCGCTTGTCTGTCTGTATATATGTAAACGTTCACGCGACATTTCGCGCGCCGAGAAATTCCCTGGCTCTCTTTTTTTCGCGGCCCCCTTTGGATCATACACTTACACCCACACAGTCAAGATACGTGTACGCACGCATACATATTATGCAGCATATATAAAGCAAAAACAAAAAAAAAAAAAAAATTGACCGCGCGAACGCCTCTCTTTCTCGGCGGTCCTTTAGCCTGATGCAAAAGGGAACCAAAAGCATTAAACCTATGCGTATAATATGCACTGCACACATACGCACGAGCGTATATGTATACGGGCATGTGGCGGGTGGATGGGTGTGCGTATACGTGTTATAAAGCAAATACACATGCGCGAGGCGCTCACAATTCCAGCAACAAACGCGCGCTCATAGAGAAACATCAAAAACGCGAGAGTACAAAGCGAGAGAGAGAGAGAGAGACTCGTCGCTAAGGAGATGGAGAGAGCGGCGGCAACAGCGAGACCGAGCGAGCGAAAGAGAGAGAGAGAGAGAAGAAAATGGAATCTTGGCACACAGAGAAAGGACAGAGAAGAGGCTATATAGTGCGGGCGAACCAGGCAAACAGAGAGAGAAAGAGAGAGAGAGAGAACCCCTACGTACATTAAAATATTATTCTCAGATGAAATACCGGGTGGGGCCCGCCGGCATAGCGTAGGTATATTTTTAGACCTTATATAAATACACGAATCATAATGAACGGGCTCCCTATATATATATATGAGAGTATGCTTGCACGCTCACTCGCATATGCATGTGTATCTGTGTATACGTGCGCACACCCGCGCAACTCTAGCTCGCGAGAGAGTCTTTGTGTTTCCGTTCCGAGTATAATGTATAACGCTCACATAGACACACACACACACATAGAGGAGTAGGGCGCCTCTACACGTGTGAGCACTCACTGATGCACATGCAACTCTACTACCGGTGCGCATACGTTATATACATATACGCGCGCGCATCAAGCGCTCGACACGCGAGCGGTACTCAGTTGTGTACATCTCTTTCTCTCTCTCTCTTTTGTGCACGCGCGCGATTTGCTCATCCGCCTCCTTGAGACATCCGCTCTTTATCGACGCGCTTTTCCGTACGATCGACAGCGTGTAAAGACGAAAAACAATCGCGTTACACGCTCAATTGCCTCCTCTCCTTCTCCTTGCTCTGCATGCGGGGCGAAATTTCTTCTTCTTCTTCGCCTTCTTCATATCTCGTTCTCGCTCTTATTCTCTCCTCCCTCCCGCCCCTCTTTGTTTCTCTCTCTCTTTCTCTCTCCTTTTCCATTTCGCTCCCTATTTTTATCGGACGACCGAAAATACTTTAATTGCCAGCGCGCCATAAATCTTACTTGAATTCATGAGAGGCCTTTAACCGTACGTTACACATATATATATTAAAATAAAAATTCCAATGGCTTTGTCCAATTGTTCCCGCCGATAAGTTCGATGAATTTCAACAAACCAGCATCTGTCGTACATATATCTTCGTTTTCTCTTTATATATATACGATCTCTCGATTGACAACACTATATACGTATATATACCATTATCATTATTATAATAATATCCCCTACCCTCGTGTATATAGCCCTTCGGATGTGACCCGGTTGGAGAATATTTGACGTCAAAGGAGGAGAGAGAGAGAGAGCGTCGGAGAAAGAGAGAAGAAATCATCTAGAGCCGCGCGGCCCGGGCTATTTTTAGCCTCCGGCCGTCCGCGCGAGCGCGCGGTTTGTTTCTACTAGGCTCCCTCTGCTTATAATACGCGCGAGACTTAAAGAATCTTGAAGAAACTTCTGCGGCGCTAAGAAAAATAAAGTGGCCCCGCGAGCCGGCGTTAATAAACACCAAACTCACACACACGCGTGCGGCGTGTATAACGCTCGGCCCGACGAAAAATTATTTATCGCGCGCGCTGCTTCCTACAAAGAAAAAGAATACTTACACACTATACTCGCGCTTTGTTATATATTTAACGCAAGACAGAGAACAAAAAAAGAGCTATCTAATTGCCGCGCATTGCAAAGAACACAACACAAGTTATAGCGTATTGTATACAAAGTTATATAGGTTCGAGCGAGCGGGCGGCGTCGATATATAGCTAGATAGGGGTTTTCGCTTGCGAGGGGAGGGAGTTGTTAGCTTTCATTCTTGCCTTGTTTAACCTGGACAATGTATTCTATAAATGTATCGCTGAAAAATTGATGCCCGACCTCGGAGGAGGCCTATGACAACTATAATTTTAAATAGTAAGTGCGCCCTCTCTCACTCCCCCCTCCTATGTACATGGAGGAACGCGGCCAGTCTGTGTCTGTCTGTCTGTCCCTTTGTGTATATGCGCACGAGCACACGAATTCGATTGCATAATGAATGAGCCGCCCCTCGGCTCGCGCGCCCGAAGAAGAGCTGCACTGCTACCAGATACACATGCACATAGCCTGAGCGCGTTACGTGTATAATAGTGCATCGTGTATATATCTATATACATACAATTATTCACGTATATTATAATATACGGACAACGGCATACCCACGGCCCTATTAATTTTTGCCTATAATATACACACGCGTATATAGCGTAGGTGGATCTCTCTATGTATGTGTGGGAGAGCAGCAGCAGCAGTAGCAGGCAATATTCAAATAATGCGCTTATACTCGGGCAATTTGTCCGATTTGCTCACGCAGCCCGTAGAGAGTGCGCGTCGTGCGTGCCCGCTTATATATACTCGCTCTTCCTTCTCCTTCTCGGTCTTCTTCTTGTTTCCCTCTCTATCTCTTGCGCCCTCGCTCGCTATATTATAACGTGCATGTGTGTGTATACGTAGAGGCGTGGAGGTATGCGAGCCTCGTGTGCTTTACAGAGCACACGCTGCACCGCCGAGTGGAAAAGGACAGGGAGAGCGAGCGCCGAGTTTCCGTATACTAAGTGCCCGGTACCGCAGTCATAATTACAATTAATTGTATGTACCTATACATATGCGCGTTGTCGTATATATATATATGATGTACATACGGGTACGGGAGATGGAGCCCGACATGCAATGTACACTTATAGACACGTACATCGAGTCTCTCGTACTGTATATTCTACGTGATTTATTATATATTTAGCGACGGAAGTGTACATATTGTAGCCGTACACGTATGTGAGCATACGCATGCATGTATACACACACACACACACACTAGCACGTGACAAACAGCAAACTTGTTACAATAGTTTGTCGTGTGCGAGAGAGAGAAAGAAAGAGAAAGAAAAGTGCGAGAGACAGAGCACCGATGTAATATGTACTCGCGAGTCCTTAAACTCGCGGACTTTTTCTCTCGGCGAGATATAGTATATACATGCAGTACAAGGGGAGGAAAGAGAGAACCAACTTAAGCAATACGTGTGTTATTATTTCATTTGCTCTCTTATTCAGCGCGGACAAACTTTATGTGAACGCGAGAACCTCCGCAGGGCAGCAAGAGCTCGCGGGGCTCATATAATACATATCGTGCGCGCGCGTGCGTGCATTTTTCGAAATAATCATCGCCCATAGAGTGAGAGAGCGAGCTGCATATAAATAATGTCGACCGCGGCCATGCTCGTGATACCTATATATTCAGGTTTGCTTATCTGACTTTTTTTCTCTCTCTCTCCTTTTAATCGAGTTATCTGCTATATTATTTAATTTGGTTAGGCGAAGAAGATAAGGATGATATTGCGTATATATAATATTATCTGGCTCGCGCGCGCGTGCGAGATGAAGATAAAATATAGCGTAGTCTCGCCTTGTAAATATAAACGCAATGTAAATAGCCGCGAGCTTGTTATCGCCGTGTTCGGAGTGCGCGAGAGAGAAACGATGATAAGACGATTAAGCAGGAGAGAGAGAGATGCGCGCGCGTCTCGAGACGACGACGACGACGACGAGTTGTGCGCGCCGCGCAATTTAAAATTTCATCACGGGCGCATGGGTTATTAAATTTCGTCGAAATATAAATGTATTAAATTTTAAAATTCGCCGGGGCAAGGTCTCGCGCCGCGCAGCGAAGTCCGCGGGAGGGAGAGGAAAATTAAATGCAGAAATGTAATATTTTATGCTGCTTCAGTTCTCTTAATTATTCGCCCCGGCACAGCGTTCCCGAACAGCAGCAGCAGACTCTAATCCCCCACCTCCTCCTCCTCCATCTGCCAGTCTTTCTTGTTAAAAATGAATTTTCTTAGTCAAAAGTTTTTTTTTCTCTCTCTCTCTCCTCTCCGCGCGGCCCCCGTCACTATCCACTCTCCCGGCGTTCAAGTATATAAGATAGGCAAGAGCGGAGCTTAAAAACTTACGCGGATTAATTTTTTGATGAACGAGACTGATTGACTGGTACTAATCGTTTAAAATCTAATGGACATTAAAGCAGCGGCTACGCCGGCCGTCTAGTGAAATTTTCAATTACTTGCGTAACCGCAAGGAGGAGGCGAGAGCGGGGAGTCGATTATTCTTTCGCTTTTATCCCTTCGTTTGCGAGAGACCGAGCGCGAGCAGCCGAGGCTGATTGTAGACGGAGAAAAGTCTAAGGGGATTCTCGCTCGCGTTCGTTTTTTTACTCTCTATCGACGCTCTGAGCCGGAGGTAGAGGCCAGGAAGGAAAAGGAGGGAAAGGCGGAGGGAAATTATTAATTTATTGCCGATGACGCTCGTTTCTGGTAATTATCCACACTTTATCCTTGATTTCCAGCTCTCTACTCGAGAACACGAGAGACCGATGGTAATGCAAGCCTTTAAAAACGCCGCGTAAAAAAAAAAATATTGTACCACTATATGTAATATATACAAGCGACAAACAAATTAATTTACAAGTATATCCGTCGAGACGTACACATAGAAATAACGCGAGAAGAAAAACAGTTTGAATAATAATTTTTTACCATCGCGCGTTAGTGGTAAAAAAAGTCGGGGCTCTTTTTTCCCTCAGTCTCGTCGCATTATAAAATTTAAATAATGGTATTAGACGTTAGCGGCCATTTTTTTTTAACGCCACTTGTCGCCGATATTTTTCCACTCTCTCGCGTATATTACAAGCGTACTTGTACGTGTTCTACACTCTTTTTGCATAAAATGAAAAATGATGCGGTGTCGTAGACGGAAGAGTCCCGCGCTCTATTGATTTATTTATAAAATAGTTATTTCGCCGCTCAGACGCGCGTGATGCACACACGACCCGCAGCGCCTCATACACTCTTGGGATATAACAACGTTATACTTATTTCATCCCGCGCGCGGGCGCCCGTGGAAAAATCCACTCATCGAGATAATTGAACGTTAATAGCTTCTAATATATGAAATAATTAATTATATAACTCGCTGCAGTCGCGGCGACGGCGGCCGAGGCGCGCTGCTCAGGCGCGTGGGTCGCGTCGACGTGAAAACTCGTTTGCTTTTTGCACTCCTTTTTATTTTTTTTTTTGCTTCTTCTATTATATATATATCTCTCTCTCTTGTCTTCTCGCTCTTTCATCTCCATCGCTCTATCGAACGCTGCCGCTACCGCCGCCGGGTATAGAGAACAAAAAAAGATGCCCAGCTGAACGCGTTTATCCTTCTTATAAAAAAATATCGCACATAAAAATTTATCAATCGTCTCTCTCTGTGCATGCAGCTACCGGTGCAATACATTATATACATACACACACAAGCGCGCGCATATATATATATATATATATATATATATTTCGTAAATTATCAATCGCACAACGCGCGTGCACCGGCTAAATGACGCACTAGCTAGAAACGGCCTCGAAGACAATAATTGCATACATTTTTAAAGAGACAGAGAGCAGAGAGAGGGAGACTGCAGCATTCGCTCTCTCGCTGCCATTGAAACGAGTGCTCGTCCGTGTGTGTGTGTGTGTGTGTGTACGTGTGTGCGCGCATTACGGCAGCGCGTCGTCGGGGAATGCGCGCGCTGCAGTTTTGTCGCATTATATAGCGACGAGGCGAGTTCCTAGTCAAGAGCGAATAGTATATAACCCAGATTTGATCAAATAAGCCACATCCTACCGGTGGCGAGAGAGCCTCGGCAGAGCGGCAGCAGCTCGCGTGAGCTCTACGTTCACGAGCGACGAACTATAAAGCACCGCGAGAGAGAGAGAGAGAGACGAGCGCGGACACAAACCCACGACGACGACGACAACGACGACGCCGGCGGTGGTGGTGGTGGCGGTGGGGCAGAATATAAAGTAGAAATTATAAAGTGCGGAGAGTAAATTCGACCCACTTAACACTACTTAGCGCCTAAGCGGAATACATTATGTTTTGCACAACATTATATCACGGCTTACGCAACGGCGCGCTGCGCTCGCTTGCGCCTAGCCGTCATGTCTATGTCTCTGTGTACGTGTATCTGTATATATATGTATATGGATATATCGCAGAAGCTCCAGAGACGATAAATACGCGCGGATACAGCGAGTAAGCTTTTTCCCCCCCTATAAGTACATATATGCACCTTGATCATCTTTCCTCTCTCTCTAGCTTGACTCGGACAAACCATATACCCATCTCCGCGTATGCATGCGTGCGGGGCAATATAGCGCGGGCGTAACGGAAGCGTATTACGTTTGATATTCATGAAGCTCGATAAACTGCGCGAGCTCGCGCGTCGAGGAAAGTTGGCTTTTTCGTACTACTCGGTGTGCCGGTACATCTTAATGTCCGAAGTCTGCGTAGGTATATTACTGTATATTACTATACACTATAGCTGCTATATACATAGGTATATACATAGGCATCACGTATACATGTATAATACATATACGAGTAGACGAACGTACTCGTCGAGCACGAAATCTGCATATAATATTGATGTAATTTGCCATTAGAATGGCGGCTAGAGCGCGCGTGTGTACGTGTGTGCGTTCGTGCGCCCGGCTTAGGATGTGGGCTCTATTCTGTATGCAACGACTGAATAGAGCGCTTCAATTAGAGAATCATAACTTGCCCTGATGGGGTCATCCTGCAGATATTATTATACTCGCGCTTGCCTCGCTTCGTCGCTCGCCCGTTCGTTCGTTCGCTCGCTGCTGCTGCTCCTTGACCATCTCCGCATCTGCTATATACGTCGTCTTCTTCCTTCTCCTTCTTCTACCCCCTTCTTCCTCGTTCCATCTCGCGACGACACATCTGTTTGCCAATCGTCCCTCGGGCGCGCAAAAAAGCTCTATTACGAGTTTAATTTTAACCATCCGCGCGCAAGGCAGTTGCACTCTTTCATTCGATTCGACGTTTCGTTGATTTCACGTTATTTTTTTACCTCTCAAGGCTCTCCGTGCTCGCACCAGCTGACGACACATGTATGTATGTGTGCCTATACGCGTGCATGCATGATGCCACGCAGCGGCGATCTCGCTCGCATTGACATTCACTGTTCCGCGCTCGTCTATTATCTCTCTCCTGCCGCGATGACTGGAATTTTCATTTCGAATCGAATAAAATGTGTCATTAAATTTATTATATGAATAGCTGACCCCCCTCCCCCCCCTCTCGCCCTCTTTATGTATATCTATATATATGTATATAGAGACAGTCGCGTTCTCAAGGAAAAATAACAAGCGATTATTACGCCGAGTTAGATATAATCAAGGCGCGCGCTCGCTCCCGTACACACACACACGCACGCACCGCACGCACGCAGACTTATACTCGTATGCGGAGAAAAACGATCCTTTTAGCGCGCGAACTTGATATTTTCCGCGAATTATTTAATTCGTCGCGCTCACCCGCGCTCGACTGCATTTTCGCGAACTCGGCCGCGTTGCCAATTTTATGTCAAACAAGTATATATACACTCAACACAGGCGCGTGGAAAGACACAGGATAAAAAAAGAGGCACCGACTGTGTGATGGGGGGAGGGGGAGGGAGGGCAGACTCATGAATAATTGAGCGAGCTAATTCAGGGTGGGGTATAAGTGATTTTTATCGGCGCGTCGACGTCGATATAGCTTCGCGCGCGCTCGTCGTACATGTGTATATATAGAGGTTGACAGAGAGAGAGAGCGGCGGTGTAGGTGCGGACGAGACACTGCGGCATCCTCTCCTAATGACAGAGCGACAGAGAGAGGGAGAATCGCGCACGCGACCTTTCGCTCAATCTCTTCGGCGCTAAACGGAGCCACGTGGTTGCGAGCGGTCGCTTCAAAAGCCGGCTGATGGCTTATGCGGCTCTCGAGCAAATGCTAAGGTGTGCGGGTGTGATTTTTGTCTCTTATATGCCGGCCGTCACATAATACGCGACTATATACATACGTATTCAACCGATGGAATGGAGACGCGTGGGAACGCGTGCGATTATAAACGACGTGGTAAAATGTTTTGTAGTTTAGGACAGGAAAACAAAAAGAAGAAAGAGAGAAGTGAGGGGTAGAAGGAAAAAAGTGCCGCGACACAGATATTCGCGCGAGCATTATATATATAACGCGCCCGCGGCTAAAACAATCGAGCGCGTGCGTGCGATTTATATTTAAAAGGGCGCATGCGCGCTCGTTTTAATGACGTACAAGTGTATATGTATATATATATATATATGTATATGCATAAGCGAAGCGCTCGCCGTCGTTGTCTTGTGTCAGTGAGAGCACCGCGTTCTGGGGCAAATAACGCCGCGTGTTACGATAATAGCGACGACGCGCAGACGACGACGACGTCGACGACGTGCTTTAATGGATTTCATTATCGTCTCTCTCGCTCGCTCGTCCATCCGGCGCTATAGAGCGACGACAGCGGCCGAGCGGCTTTACACGCTGCAGGAATGTCCACGGCGGCGTGCGCGATCATCATTCCCGCGCGAATATATTTACTGTAAGTGCGTGCGAATGACAATGAAAAGTTCGTTGGATATAAGGGCTTAGGTGCTGCGCTCAAGTATACATGTAAACGCGAGAAAGGAGAGGGGATATTTTATTATATATGTGTTGAAAAAAAAAACTTGCGAGTTTTTATATCGTGCGAGCGTGCGCGTTGGTGAACAAAAAAAAGGCTATTAAAATCACGATGTATAGTAGCGGACAGGGGCGCGGTAAATTAACGATAAGTATCGCTGGATTAATTAGATTTTCTATACGCGGCGATAAAAATTAATAAAACCTGACGTGCCAGTTGAGAGATTTTTCGCAAGATCATAATAGCCCGTTTAGTCAGGTATGTCGCGCGAGAGAAACGCGATGTGTATATATTATACCCATATAGGCTTTTTTTTCTTCTTCTTATCGTTGCGGCATTAAAATTATGAGTGATTTGTTGTAAATTATTTATATAAGAGAGTACGTACGTTTCCAAGTGTCTCGTAACTTTCACGGATAGAGCGAGGATTGAACGGGTTGTTGCAGTGAGAGAGAGAGAGAGGGAGAAAAAAGAAGACAGAGGGAAAGGGAGAGACCATTCTATGACTTCCTGTACAATTTTATTATCGAATAAATTGCTCGATACAAGTAAATGCCAGGTAATTTTGCGGCGCGCGCGTGTCTCTCTCCCTCGCTCTTTCTCTTACTTGCTCCTTTTTTCTCCCGCTCTTACGCTCAATTTATTCAACGGGCGGCAGCAAACCCGTTTACACTTGGCTGCCGCTATATTATCCTCACTCGGTCTCTCTCGCTAACTCGACGCCTTACTTTTATCATAAGCCACGCGGAAAAACAATGAATCGCGCGCGAGCGAGAGCTAGTGAACGGAAATGCCTCTTTTCATCTTTGACGAGATAAGTATGAGAGAGCCGCCGCCGCCGCCGAGGGAAATAAAGACACTGCCGATCTCCGCACATGCATGCATATACATGTATATATGTATACACATACACACACACAGACAGATATATACAAGCGTGCATAAACTATGGCATAATTCTACCGGCCGGAGCAGTAAAGCGCATTATAATAGCCCGCGTCGATAGAACGATAGACACGTGTTCACGAGCGAGCGAGCGCGTCCGATTCTAATTACTATCGTTATCGAGTTTGCAACTTTAACCTATTTAATAAGTCGCAATCTCTCTCTTGCTCTCTCGCTTGTTCTATAGCGCGAGAAGCGCAGCTGTGCGCGCGCGAGATGCTTGATGACTTTTATCGCCGTCATTATATACCGGGCAGTGTTTGCTGACGTCTACGGGGTCTTAAACTTTCGAGCAAGCTTGGATATAAGTAAATAAATAATCTTGTGCAGAAGCTTAATTGCCCCGTGATGCTGAGCCTATATAGTGCCCGAAAAAAGCGTCGCGTAATCGTGCGGAGCATCTGCGAGATGAAAAAGGGTCTATATATATATGTGAACAACGATATCTTTAAACATGGGGATCTACGTGATTTTATTATTATGCTGAGGCATCAGAAATCCTGCTGTCTTCCCTCAAAATATTCAAATCCCGTATAACCGGGAAAATTTAAGAAATCGATTTTATTGTGGTGGTACAATAATTTTCGTTTGCAATAGATATAATTAGTTTATTCGATTAATATCGTTATATATGTGCTCAAGTGTTTATTTTCTATTTTTTTTAGTTATTTAACCAGAAAAAAATATTTACATAATATAGAATTTACATAGTAAATTTACAAAAAGGTATGGTACAAAATAATATAAGAAATACTTAGGGCTAAACTTAAGAAGGTTCGGTACAGAAATGAAAAAGCTTACGTCATTCTAAAAATTCAATATGTTGTTCTTCGATTGATTTTCTATAAGTGTGCGAAATTTGAGATCGTTTGTCAACTCGGTTATGAAATTATTCAACTTCAAAGTTTATTTCTGATACACGGGTTCTTATTGGTAAAACACTTGGGGTGTCATTCTTTAAAAAAGGTTACAAGGAACCAACAAAACTACTGGCAATATAGCAAATATATACAGGAGAATGTTTATACAAAATCTGAACGCAATAGACAACACCGATTTCGAGTACTGCGACAAAACGTAAACATACGATTGAGTTCGTAGGCTGCGAAAGACGTGTTTTTTTATAATCGAACATTTATAAAGATTTAGCGCTAACGAATAACAATTTTTCAAGTTATAAAATTTTTTGTTGTTTCTTTGTTGCAGATTTTCTGGTTGACATAATTTTTAGTTCATTACTCAATCTGTTTTTTTTTTGTTTTTTTTTTAAATTATTTTCTTTATTTTTGGCAATTGTATTGATTTATGCGTCTATAGTAATTGCAGTACTATTTATATATTTGTTCTTTAATGTTCAATAATGGAATGAAACTGATTCGAGTTGGAATAATTGTCTGGCGTCAAAACGGGTATTATATTGTTTTGTATAGCCCACATGAAATCTATGTTGTTGTCATATACACCAAGCCCTGAAATTATCTCGTAATTTATTATACTATAGTGCCTAGTATATTATCATTAGTGTTTTTTTTTCAAAATATATTCAGTTTAGCGAAGATAAATATTAAATACTTGATTTTTTTTTTTTTGTTATCAATTTTGATATTTAGTGTATTAGGTACGCTATTATAATAACTGCCAAAAATCTTGTTTTTATCATTCGATTTATAAACTTATTTATCTATATTCAATGTTAATCTATTTTAGGTGAGCTATTAGAAACGTGGGTCAAATAAGTACACATTATGTCATTAGCTGAGAGCATGTCTGGGGCTATAGATAATTACAGTGTCATCAGCAGAGGACATGATTGTCTTATCTTGCATATCGCTCAGTACGTCGTAGAGGTATAGTACAAAAAGTAGTATTCCTATAGGATAGTTGGTTATGGTACACCTGTAATATTTGCTTCGTATTCACTCTGATAATCTTGAATTTTAACTTTCTGAAGTCCTACCTTTCCACTTACTAATAGTATTTCATGGTTTGCAGTATCAAATGCTTTGGCTATCCTATATATCTATTTTTCTTACTTTTAGTTTTTTGTATTTTATCGCTAAGGTAATTAATGTGCCAATACCATGTGTAAATTCGAATAAAAGTGTTTTATTGTAATGTTAGTAATTTGATTGTTTGATCGAGCGCGACGGTGAAGATTCTTTCAATACGTCAAACACACCGCTCGCGTAATGATTATATATTCTGTCGATACGTACAATTTATTTCCATATATAATAGCGGATATTATTATTCCTATGTTAGAATTTTGCGGCATGAATTTCATTAAATATGCACGAGCATTCGTATATTAATAGGTCAAGATGTCGTAAAAAATTCAGCGAATGCTTTTTCCAATAACATATTTTGCAAAAAAAGGTACGTATTCAGACCTTCGCTAAACTCTTTACATGAAATATTAATTAATATTTTGCATATTGATTTATTTTAATATTTTCTACAGCACTAGGAGAGCATCGCGAATAAGATATTTCTTTTCCTTTATTAAACTAATAATTTCTCAATACAAAACAGACAAGCTTGATAGATATCGATTATTCGTTTACGTAAATAATATATGCTAACGTAAAGAGACAGGATTTTCAAATGTTATTATAATAATTATTCCTTTACTTATTCCTCTGATTTTTTTCCAATTAATAACATGAATATAATCTTTTTAAATAAAATGGGATTTTATTAAAATCACTTTTTGTCGCGCTTCCATGAAAAGCATTTTAATGAGTTTACGACGATTATTCAATTTGTTTTAATAATTAACTGATTAGTAAGGTATTTTAAGTACATTTCTACCGTGTTATATGTCCATAGGCGTGACGAAAAAGACTTTTAATAGTGTTAAAAGATGCAGTGGCGCATTAAAAATACACCATTTATTATTGCAAACTTTTACCATTACTTACTGCAATTTATTTCATACGTCAGTGGAGTTAAACTGACTTTTATAATTTTATAAATATTGCAGCAGTACACCTCTAGGCAATAAGACAATAAAGTGCGTGTTTATTATGTGCCACTCGGAATCCACGACTTGTACATTTTAATTAATAACGCATACTTACAAGGGTCAGCTACAGAATAAATCTATAATATTAAGTACTCAAGTACTTCATGGTTATATCCTTCGAGAATTTGTTGTCCGTGTCAAAAAATCTATAAGAACTATCTATATTGAATCATGCAACTGACAAATCTTAAAATTTTCAGACTAGTGTACTAATTAACAGTTTTATAATATAATTGCGAAGAATTTCCACGTAAGAGTTTCTCTGCTATAATCATAGCGCACAAATTAATGTCGCATGGTAATAGGCCATTAATGACACATAATATTTATATTTATTTCGTTGCCGGAAAAGCAATCCCGTATTTTTAGGAAATCATATATCTTCATTATTGATCAAAGTGCGCGAAATAATATTATTTGTTATTACCATATTTAAAGACGATATATATATAAAGTCACACTAAACCGCCCGCTTGTGAAATAATAAAATAGTTTTATCAATTCGAAAACATTATCGGGTCGCGCGTGAGTATGCCGCGTGCGAGATCAAGACTTATATTATAAGGAATGACATTTTAATACGTGTAGGACGAAAGTTTATTAGCGCATGAGTAACGCGCTAAAAATCTTCCATTTGCCGTGGCCGGCGATTGTGAAAGCGCTTTATATATTCTGTTATTGCTATAGTTTAGATTACAAAATTTGCCGCTGAAGCGGCGTCACACGTTATACTCGACGCGCGGGAGAGCGGAGTTCGTCACGGGTCATTACGTATAAAATAATAATAAATAATAGACGGCGCGCGGCCGCGGCGAGTGTTAGCGCGCGTGCGCTCTTGTAACGCTTGATGAAAGGACATATTATTATTTTTTAAGGCCGTCTATAATTAATTGTAAGTAGACTGAATGAAAGAAAAAATTGCATGCATCGTAATTTCAATTTGCATAAATAAAAAGTAATACTTTTTTGCCCATTGACGTAATAAATCGTCACGCGGGAGAGAGATAATAAAAGCTTCAACAATAAAAGACTTTGAGACTTTTTTACTAATACTTTTTTTTTCATTTATCAATGCAGTGCTAGTTTTTGTCGCTTTTTCATTTGAACATGAATTTTATACAAATAACGTACGCCTTGATTTCATTGACTTGAACTATATAGTTAATGGGTTTTCAGCTTATACATATGCACATAAAAAAAGTCATCTCTATCTCACACTACCAGGGTTTTGACATATCTTAATTACAAAGATAAAATTATTTCATCACTTCGTCAGAGGTATTGTAGAGTATCTAGTCATCAATTACACTACACAATTCGCGTTCGACTATCGATTTGGATTTCACATTTCTCGAGAAAGGGAACTCGTATTCAGATAATTAGAAAATACGAATTCTTCAGGGCATGATTGATACTCTCTAATACCGCTGACCCCTGACAAAGTGATGAAAATAAACGTTTGACCTTGCTATAAAGATATCTCAAAATGATTAGTATTGGTTATATCTTTTGACTAGTGGGGGTCCCAGTACGATAGTATCAGACCAATTTTCTTGTATGATGGTATAAATTAATACAATGTGATTCATTTTATTCAATTATATATTAAAATAATGATTGCAACAATAATTAAAATAAAAAACAATAATTAAAATAAAATAATGATTGCAACAATAATTAATATGTACATGTTACTACTTCTCATATCATCTGTAGATATGCGTACGAAACCTGCTAAATCATATACACAACATTCAATTTATAATTCAGAACACAGGAATCCAGTATATTTAACACGTGTCGCTAGTCAGTTATTATTTACTATATATTTCTATATCGTTAACCGTACGATTAATATCGCACACTTGACCACCCGCAAACAGCGTCGACAAGCGACACAAACATCGAGCAACAATCTTCTCCCATGCTTGCAAGCATCTCTGTAACACTGACACCACGCGACGATCAAGAGAGTGAGAGGGAGGGAAAGAAACCGACTGTCGGCGATAAAAGGCGCTGAAAACTTTTCCGCGTGCCTACTCGCAGATTAGAGATAGGCACTTGCTCGCGCGCGCGCGCACCCGACGACGAAAATAGATCGTCGACACGAAGCACTTTTAAATTTAGCGACTCGCGCCTCGCTTATATACATCGGACATTAGACATACACATAAGTATACACGCGAGAGATATACTCATACGCAGCACGCGTATATCTCGACTATACCATACCCCCTCTCTGTCTCTACTTCTCATCGCGTTCGACAACCCGCGCAAAAGAATAGTTCTATACTTCCGTAACGCCAAGCTTACCTACATATACACATGTGTGCGTCTGCCGATGGTAACAACTCGCCGCGAGCTAATCGCGTCTGGCAGGTGTCTAGCGCGTATGAGCGAGAGCGCGATCGCGCCTATATAACCGCTACATGGAAGATTGCCTCGGCCACGGCTGCAGGGGTCGAGAGCGAGGTAGCTATAGCGCGCAGGGATTGGAAAATTGTATCGCGCAATTGTGCGCGCACGTGTGCGTGCACGCGAGGGACCTGAAAGACGCGAGGTACATGTGTGTATGTGTGCGGAGCAGAAGCGACCGTGATGCAGCTGTGTGCAGGCGCCTGCAGCAGCGCGCAAGCGCGCGGGCGAGAGCGAGAGGCCGATTCCATGCTATGCGCTGGCGCGTGTGTGTGTGTTCTCGCTTCAAAAGGTGGATTATTAACCAACGGCGGATAATTAAGTCATTAATATTTAAGAATCCCGAGCGCTCGCCGCCGCGGCTAAGCGTCCGGCTACGTAGAGGCGATGCTTTCACATACACACACACACGTGTGCGGGGCTTTTCGCTCTTCTATTCCTGACTCGCTCGCTCTCTCCGGCTCTCTTTTTTTCGCCAGCTTATTCTCTTCTTTCTCTTTCCCTTTCGCGATTCGCTTTTCTTCCATGCACGCGAGAGTGGCAACGGCGGTGGCGGGCCGCGAAAAAAAATATACATTTTCAAGCGCGCGCGCTTGCTCTGTTCCTCCTTTGGCGCGCGTCCTTTAAAAATTATGAGAATTAAATTGTATTCTCTTTTAAAACGAGCGCAATTACCGTCGGCAGGGATGGAGGAATACTCTTTAATTCTCATTATTTTTAATATTATCGCGAGCGGCAGCGCGCAAGGAAGGAGCTCACCGAGCTGGCGAGAGCGAGCGAGCGAGCTGCAAAAAAAAAGTAATTCGCTTCTTTTTAGCGGAGCGAAGCAATTCATGCGCGCGAGCTAGAGGAGGGAGGGATATAGAGGACTCTTTTTTTCATTTTCTTTTTGTTCCGCAGTTCCAGCCTAATGCGAGCGCGCGAATTTTTAATGCCTACCGCGCCGCGACGCCGAGGAGGAGAGAGTCTGGGCGAGCGGAATTCACGGTATTTGTCTGAAATCGTATATATATATATTTATATATATAGAGAATGAAATTTCTCCTTCGGTCGGTTGGCGAGATAAAAGATTTTACATAAGCGAGTGTGCGACGAGGAGATACGGCGATAATTAGTCATCTTTATTACACGCCGAGAGAGAGAGACCGCCGGGGTTCTCGTCTAAAAATTAAAGTCCCATTTGATACGCGTCCTTATATACCTACTTCTACATATATATAGACGTATATATAAAAGTGGAAGAAAGTGCCTTGTAGCGATAAATCAGCCGGTAAGCAGCGGCTCGCACAAACAAAACGATTCTGCGTGTGTATTGTGCGCGATATGCGCGCTATATTTCAGGTACATACGCAACGGGCCAGGGGCTAATTTATACATCGAGAAAAGCCAAGTAAGATTTTCGTAACGCGTGTGTATTACACACGCACACACACATGAATACGTGAGTGCGATCGGAATGCCCGACACAACAACTCTTCGGAATGTCACGTTGCACCGTAGGAGGGGGAGTAGTAAGTGTGGAAGAAAAAAGGGGGCCGCCAGGCAGGCGACACAACGCGGCAGCATAGGCCTCTAATGTCGAATTCATACTATATGCGCTCGCTCTAAAAATAGAGTAATACGGCTCGAAATGACAGGCGCGCTACTGAGGGGGAGAGAAGGATGCTCGTGCGAATTCGCTTCACGCGAGAGCAACGAATATAAGCATGTAGAAGAAGAGTTCCTTTTTCTTCGTCGGCCCATTGTGTGCACATCATGCGTATGCGACACGTCGGCCGGTACCGTTAAAACAGAATTGCACTCGGCCGCGAGAAAGAAAAGGTATGTACACGCATGAATGGTATTTTTCGGGGGGAGGGACACAGTTAACACGCGAATGGGATCAAATACCTGAGCGAACGCAATAACGCAATCGAGGCGCGTGCGCGGGTGATCCTATACTGCCGCATTATGCATGATGCGCGCGAGCTGACGCTTCATGTATATCGAAAGTTGCTTATATTTCACGCGAACGACCGCATATTTCCGACTTTTGCCCCGAGCCGCTGGTTATATTATATATAGGCTCTTTATAATAATCGGCAGATTTTTCATGTTAATGGTTGAGAGCCGGATGAAATAGTCATTGGGTTAGAATTGGAGTCATTGGAAATGTGTGCAGTGTTTCTTTAACCAAAAAAAGAAGACGAAGAAAAATGTAATGTTAATAACGCATTGTTCTCTCGGCCTGGCAAGAGAGCGAGTAGGATGATTGTGAAACATTTAAACATAGCCTGAGAGGTCTAACGGCCCCAAAGGCGAATTCATTATACGAGCTGCCGCCAGACCGATAGATACAGTAATATTATTATTAATATTTAAAACGTATTATAAGGCACAGGAGAGATAGGTATATATGGCTTATTTTCGAAATGTACAATTCAAACGACGGTTTTCGAAATGGTTTTGATTGCTTCCGGTGTCGTTAAATCGGCTCTTTTTTCTTCTTCTTCTTCTTAAATACAGTATTTCAGTGCGGTTCTTTTAAATATTCGTTAAGCTTTAAATATTCGTTGACCCGCGAGTTTTTGCACATTTCGAATTATGAGAATCTTTAAGGCGCGCGCTTGCTTAGTTTACCATTAAATTTTCTTTGCGCAAATACGCCCATGAATTATTCAGATAGTGCGCGCACGCGTTTTACACACGCACGCGCGTTCTCTTTCACAACAATGTCTTTGCGTATAATACGCGCGCGCGTATTAAAAACAAAAAAAAAAGAACGTCGCACTTTTAGTATAATAGCTTATTTCGCGCATTCGATCGCGTCCGCAGCACCTGTTAAGAAACCAACTGAATATTTCAGCCTATACACGAACGAACAAAAATTTGGTTTTTTTCCTCTCTCTATTCCTTTCCCATAAATCCAGCCATTTGAAATCGATGTAGATCGATAGAACGCGCGGCTCTATGTACCTCCCACGGCCGGAGTAATTAGAAAATGGACCTGCGCGCGTTGCAGACACTTTTGTACGGGACGGCAAAAGAGCATCGTTAATCCACGAAAGATACAGGCGCGAGCGCAGCTGGTTATCCGTGAAAATTTCATCGCCTAGCCCAATCAATGTAACGCAGGCACGCATACATACCCACGTGTAGCGTTTCCCGAAGACGAGATGCCTCGCTCGCTGGCAAAGCCAGCCAGCCATCAGCCCCCGACGCAAACAGCGACGGACCGACGGCCGCGTTCAATCATTCACGAGGGCGCGACGGCGCGCGCGCGAGCGCCGTTAGTATTTATAAGGGCGCGTTTGTGAGCGCCTCGACGGCCCCCGCGTTGCACCGCGTATTTGTACTTTTGCGCGCGGCGGGACACATTCGGGGGTCTGGCCAAATGGGCGCATCTCTACAAAGAAAGAGGGGCAAGAAGTACGACGAGCTTCATTTTTCTTTAGCGAGTGTATACGAATTTATGCGTGTAAACGCTCGGCCGAGCGACGGCTGCTCTAAATATTATGAGAAGAAGACGGGCGCGTCGAACGGATATGAAAGAGTAGACGACGCGTAGTTTACAAGCGAGCAGCGGCGTGTATTATATACATATAGACGCGAAATAACCTGACGATTTATCTCTCTCCGGCCGTGGATGTGGATGGGAGTTTAGTGGGCCGCGGATGTATTTTATTTCCCATTACGCGAATGGCCGAGAACGCGGGTGCAATTTTCGCGAGGTATGCGCGGGGCCCGTATAGTATAAGTAGCGAAAAAGTTAACGAGGGTGGAGCGAGTTAATTCGTCGATCCGCGGCGTTGTGTAATGACGGTGGCGAAAAAGAGTATATACGGCTATATAGCGGGAGAAATTTTACATTCACCATAAGGTATATGTACGTACGAATGTATGGAGCGCGTATATAAGAAGGCGCTCGGTAGTTGTTCGATGACTTTACGGATTCAGCGTTCCGTAAAGCGCGTTTTACATACAATAAAATTTAAATCATTCACGAAATATCCCCGAGAGAGAGTGAGAGCGTCAGTTTACGGCCTCGGGACAATTAAGACTTATTCAGATGTAAAAACATCATTAAATCATTTCTCGTCCTCCTCGCGCGGCCCTCAGCGCTCGTTCTCAGGAAGTTAAACTTTAATTTACACCTGCGGCAGAACAATGGAATTTGAGGGAAATAGATGGGAGAGGGATTATTGTTATCATAAAAACGATCATTTGAATTTGTAATTGATTTCAAGGAAGTCCCGAGACACACCGGAAGCCGCGCGCCGCGTAACAAAGAGCTACTCCACACCACCTCCTCCTACTCTACAGAGCTCTACTCGCTTTCGTAAGGTACAATTAATTCACATTCGAGAAACCGCGCGAGGCTAAAATGATAAATAAAAGGTGGAAAAACGAGGAGAAAGAAGAAAGGAGCAAGAGAGAAAAGAGCCTGCGACTATATTTCGCGCGCCCGCGGAGAAAAGTGCGAGCGTAAGTACGTGTAAGTAATACAAAAGGAGCGGAAAAAATGTACGGCTGCCTAGGTATACGCACACGTACGTGTATATGTACAGAGAGAGAGAGAGAGAGGCGAGGTAAGCGAGACGAGCTGCGAGACACACAGGCACACACAAGAAGGCGCAAAGGAAAAGGAGACAGACATCTATAGGCACTTTATTACTAGCAGCCGCAAAGTCTCACGAGGTTTCAACGTCAATTATATCTACAGAATAACTTAACGGTCCCTTAGAAACGGCCTCAATGGCCTATTCAGCCCCCTCGCTAGCGAGAGAGCTTCGCTCGAGTGTTAAATAATAAAGACGATTCTCTCGCGGCTGTACGCGAACGCGCGCGACCGTGACGTAATCCTGCGCGACTATTCGCTAGGATATGTACGCGCGAGCCCGACAAGTCGAATAAATATGCATTACACATACATATATATATTCTTCGGGAATTAAGAGACGCAGACGCATATATACACACATACACAAACGCTGGTGAGAGACTGAGGCGCGGCGCCGCGCCGACAGACGAGAGTGAGTGAGTTGAAAAAGAAGAAGAGATGGGAAAAGATGATTTTCTCCGCGACTCCTCTACCGCTCTCGTGGAAACATATATATATATATATATAGAGAGAGAGATAGAGAAAGAATGAGCTGGCTGCTGCTGGCTTTTCAGGCTTTCCGCGCGCGGAATATGACGGCGCGGTGACGTCAGCCTGAATATTTGAAGGGGACGAAACTTCAAAAGAACACGTGTTACACTGCGCGCTAGGACGCGCCGTTTAAATAATGCAAAGTCAACTTACTCTCGTGCGCGCGCGCCTCCCTTTCCCTCCCCTCTCTCTCTCCCTGTCTCTCGCGCGTCTCTCGTACCCTCTTCTTCGTCTTCTTCCTCATCTTGGCCCTCGCGAGCGCGTCTCTTTCATTCTATATACCTACCCGCTAGCCCTGTATCTCTGCCACACAACTCGCGAAAAACTGCCCGGACCGATAGGGCCCGATTTTTATTTCGAGAAATGAAAGAAAAATTTTTTTTTTCTTCTTTCTGTCCCGCCGTCGCAACCGCCGCGTCTCAATCTTTTACACGAGCTCTCTTTTACTCTCGTGGCCCCCGCGAGAGTCCGAAGTTCGCGGGTGGCGGCGACCGTCGATCGATGCTGCGACGGCGGGTGTGCGCGTATATGTGCGTATGTGTGTGTGTGTGTGTGTGCCACTACTGTGTTTGCACACGACGTCGGCGGCGGTGCGATGAAAGGTTAATGCGGCGCGAGAGAGAGAGAGGAGAGAGAAAGCCGGAGATACTCGGGAATTCCGAATTCGCGGTCTTGATTGGCCCTCGTCGATGCACGGCCAACCAACTGTGTCTGTATATGTGTGTGTATGTGTGTGTGTATTAGCTTCGATCGCGGTGGTGGACACTATGCACGATCCTTCGTTAGTCTTCTTATATTATAAAACATTTCATTAATTTATTTATAAGGGATGTGCATGTATGTGTATTGACGGACGAACGGAGAGGAACGAGTTTACGCGAGACTCTCACCGCGGTCTGTTAAATAATAATGAGAAAATAGTTAAACATGTGCTAATGCGCGTGGTGTGTGTCTATGGGTGTTTGTTTTAATGCATTGTATGTTTACACTCGCGCGGGGGAGGGAGATAGAGAGGAAAATATATAAGCTGTGCTGCTCTCTCAAACGTTCCTCATAAATTAATGTCACTCATGCACTTATGGGCTCTAGCTCGCAAACTCGCGAACGAATGCGTGCGCGCATTTTATGTATATATAAATAGGCCTCTATAGGAACTTTACTGCAAAGTTGTATCTTATAAATACTGGATAAGCCGAAGTTTTCACGTAATATAATCAGTCGATAAACTAGTGCCTATATACGCTGCGCGGACGCCCGTGTGTGTGTATGTAAGTCGCAAGTGTAAGCGCATACAGGCGAGCGGGTAGGGGCGGCTTTTTCTAGAACCGAGAGGCGAACTTTTCCACGACTGAGAATGCATGTCAAGTATATTATATTAAATTTTGATGTCGCGGCTCTCGCTTACCGGCCTACTGTTATATAATACATATCAGTTCGATTTTTCATCAAACCGTCGTCGCCAGGCTCTATATCGCCGTTGCAAATTTTTTGATTGTTTAGATCCACCGGTTTTGACAAATAAAATATATCAGGAACACTCTCGAGAGGTGCCAGGCGAGGGGAAAAAAAAAAGAATTTCGCATCGGTCTGGCGAATTTCGCTGTATTCAGCCAGGTTTGTTCTCTATCAAAATCGGCGCACGGCACTGACACACAATATACCTTTTTTGCCGACGCTGCAAAACAATAAAATTGCATTTCCTTTGTACGCGTGAAAGTGTATATATATGTTGTGCGACCATGCGTACGTGAGAATTTTGTTTTCTTTTTTCACCTAATTTGAAATTTGAAATTTTTTTTATTTTATTTTAATTCGAACCGTTGTAATGATATAATTATATCCTGTTATATATAGAGGAAACACTAAAAAGCGAGGCATTAATCATATATTTCAAGTTAATATTTATAAGTAATGACTTAGTCTCATTAATCTTGATTTCACATGACTTGCGCAACACAATCGCCGCGCGCTATAAAGTTTTAAAACGCACCTATACTACTGTAATTGTATATGAATTTATTTTTAGAAAACTGCGTAACAGAATCGCCGCGCGCTCATATATTATACATATCTTTTAGTTCTTTTCGTTCTATTGCTTACTAGAATGTAACTAATCTTGATAACGGGCCTTTTCATATAGATATATATATAATTTGAGTAAACCTGTCTTATCTCGCTTTCCACTCCTGAATTTTTGAATGAAAAAATATAAATATAATAGTTTCCATATTCCTCACTCTTACAGATTCAAAATAAGAAAAAGAAAAGGGGGAAAATTTAATCGCTCATCCATCTCCCGAAACCTGAAAAACTTTGCATACAAGACAATCGTATACAACCATCGCAACATCACCGCCTCCTCTACCTCATCATCATCATCATCATCATCATCATCCTCTCTATATAAAAGAAAGCTCGTAATTTTTCGGCCGCCGACTCTGGAATACATTTGCGCGTCCGATCTTGATTAGCCGTTCTCACAATCCATAACACGAGAAAAAGGAAAGAAAGAAAGGAAGAAGAAGAGAGATAGAGAAAAAAGAACGCTGCTACTTCCACCTACGCCATAGACACAGGCGAACAATTCCTTGGATTTGAAAAGAGTCATTAAGGAAAGGGGCAATAATTATAAGCGCCTCGGCGTTCTTATTATTATTGTGCGTCGGCGGGACAGCAGCAGCAGCAACGGGAGCGCGAAGCTCCGTGATAAAAGCGTGTCAGCGAGGGAGAGAGAGATAGCGATAGAGGAGGCGCTGCTGCGCGCACGTGTGCGCGGAACAGCAGCAGCAGCAGCAGGTGAAGGTAGGGGGATCGTCCGCTCGTGCAGTGCCGGCAGAAATTCCGCGCGCGCATTTAGGCCGAGAGAGAGAGAGAGCGCTGCAGCTTTTTAGGACCACCCACTCGTATTTGCGATCTATGCTTTTCCGCTAGCATTTTTTCCCCCGATTGGCCGATCTCGCGTGTACTCGCTCTTTCTCTGTCTCTCTCTCTCTCTCGTTTGGCCAGCGGCTTCTCTCCTCCTACTCCTCTCTCTTTTGCTCTCTTTCCCTCTCTGTGCCCCCTCCTCTCCCTTCGGCCTACTGTTGCTGCTGCTGTGCGCCGGCGCAGTCCCCCCGAAGTATATGGTGCATATACGCACGCATACATGCGCCCGGTGCGCGCGTTTCAATGAAAAGCGCCTTTTTATTAGATGCATTTTACATCCACAAATAACATTATTTTTACTCTCCCAGGCCGATGCAAAGGTATTTATGAGATACAGCGGCCCGAAGCCATTATATGGCAGCCCGCGCGCGCGCGCGTTTTTAGAAAAAACATTGCCCACCGTGAGCGCTCTGCGCATTTTTAATCTCTCGCGCGGCAAAAACGAGTTGCGATCCGCGTGTGTGGCTGGCTCTACGGTTATGTGTGTTCGCGAGAGAGAGTGGGCGTGTTCTTTTTTGTTACAGGAATTATTTTGATTAAACGGGCGACCCTCGCGGGGGGGCTATCGAATTATAATTTTTTACGCACGGGTCACTGCTGCTGCCATTATTACACATGAAACATCTCGGATTTCGATTTTATTCACCCCGCCACCAAGTCTCAGCTGGCCCAAGTCCAGTACACACATTCGGTCTAAACGGCGCGATTGTCGAATGGCCCACATTTTCTCCCCTCCGACGATATACTCAAGTGTATAATACAATAATCCACAACCACCAGTATCGTTCTAATCGGAAGGAAAGAAAAGGCAAAAAGAAAAAGCAGAAGCTGCTGCTACTGCTTACAGGATATACTTAAATTAGAAAATCATCGGGCGACAACGACGAGGTCGGTGACGGCCACTGAAAGACAGACTAGTAGAAAAATCCCCGCTCGCCCGGAGAGTAGCTCGAATTTCAATAAAAAGGAGAAGCCGGCCGCCATTGCAAAGTGCACTTTTCCTTGGCAGCAAGTGGAAACAGGTTGGGTATATATCTATATATACATGCGAGAGAGCGAGAAAGAACGGGGGAGGGGAGGGTGTGTTTTTGCGCCGGGGAAAATTTAATACAATTACGAACGACTCTTGGCGCCTTCTTCTTCTCCTCCGTGCCCCTCTCTCTCTTTCTCTCTCTCTCAGCGGCTCCTGTGCATTTTTCTCCGTCTGTTTTTCTTCGGCTCTCGCTCCTCTGTCACCTCGGCTTTGCCGGCGAAAGAGCTGCCGCCCGCTCCGCTCCTCGAGCGTCTGACCGACGAGCCGCGAAACCTACTTTACATCATGCTTTATCTCTCTTTCTCCCCCTCTCTCTCTCCTTCGTCTGCTTCTCGAGGCGGAACGGCCGAACCGAGCGAGCGAGAGAACGGGAGGGAGGTAGTGCGCGCGCTCGCGCACCTCCTCTATACCCCCGAACGGCTCACGTCATTCTGCATTATTTTCATTTTATCGTCAGCAATCTTGGTTAATGCAATCTCTCCCCCACCCACGCCGCGACTCCTTCCGCCTCCGCTTTCTATATATATATATATATCACGCACACACTCTCTGTCTCTGGGCGGGCTAGTTCTCGTCGTCGTCGGCGCCGAACCCTTTTTACCTTCTATTTGAATATTTTATATAAAGCGCTTGTGCGCTCGGCTCGCAGGGTTGACGCGCGCGCTCGAGGATATATAGTTATATAGGCCTCGGGCTTGCTAAATTGCGAGTAGACGGGCGAGGAGAAGGTGGAGAAGAGAAGAAAGAAGAACACAGAGAGAGAGCCAGCGGGTGGGGCACGAAAAAACGCAAAGGTTTCCTTCCCGCCCGATGCGCCGAAACGCGTCGCGAACTTTGGCCAAACTATAACTTCGTGCACGCGCGCGTGACATGTTATAATATATATACACACTATCTTTCTCCGTCTCCCCTTTGATGCAATGAGGTACGTGAAAGCTACTTATGCGCGCTCGTGCGTTGGGCTTAGCGTGTGATATCGGCGCGACGAATAAAAAAAGAACGGCAAAAAGAAGAAGAAGAAGAAGAAAAAAGTTGTAGGGCTTTTCGAACCACGAGTTTGCGCGCCAAATTCCCCGTTACAGCGTACAGAAAGAGGGGGAGACGGAGAGGACAGTAGCCCCCCCGCGCTAAACATACTCATTTTCTCTATATACGTTTCGATCGTCGCCCGCGACTCGCTGATGAAATCACTGTAATATACATATAACCCTACGGGTATATAATATATATATAAACGTAATACGCGCGTCTGGCCTGCGACAAAATCACAGTGTTCAGTTCGGTATGTGTATATCAATAATTTTTTTTTCCTCAAATTCGCGGAAAGATAGAGCGCTCCGAATATTTCAATCCTAATGTAGAGGAAGAATAACAACATAGAGAGAGAGAGCGTATAACGGGCGACGACGATGTGCATGTAGAGCGAGCGAGAGAAGACGCGGGGCGCTTTCGTATCGATCGCCAGATTAATTTGTAGTCCAGACAATGGGCCGCCATCAGCCATCTCTGGTGATACGTCGGGCGTAATGTAACGCCGTTTCAACTTCGTGCGTGCACACGCGAAACAACCCGAGGAGAGAGAGAGAGAGAGGAAGAGAAAGAGCGGGAGAAGGACAGAAGGAAAGAAGGATGAAATTTATTAGCCGACGACGGCGCGACGGGTCCTGCGCAGCTTTGTCTCTCGCTCGTCGTGTACATTATACGTACGATACGTAATGAGGATCATCTTTAATTTCTCGCGTACCTTTTCCTTTTTAACAACGCACTCAGCGCTGCGAAAGTTCGCTAATAAAACACCGCGTCGCCTCGGAAGCGCTTTTGTCGCCTCGGTTCTTCCTCGTTATAGCGCGGCACTGCGAAATCGGCGCGTTTATAAGGAAGCGTTTGCGATTGTCTGAAGAATTTACAACGCGTTCTGTACACGTGGCGAAATGTCTATATTATATACATAAAAATATATAGGTAAAGCAGTAATATACCATATTTCTAACAATCTTGTGAATTTCGCAAATTTCACGCAGCGTACGTGCATTCTGACATCCGATATCTGCCGCCGATATGTCAAAAAAATTAAAACTCGCTTGCATATGCATTTTAATAACCGCGATTAGATTGAAAATAATATACATATAGCAACCTGAGTGTCGAAAATTTATATTAATGCTTCATCGTGAGTGATTAAGGATTTCGGTATATGTGCAATCGGGAATTGAAATGAATCCTGGGGGGCGCGTGGAAACGGGAAAATTCGAAATCGGCATATAGAAGAGCAGTTGACAGGAGAAAATGAGCCGGCGATCGACGCTCCGCGCGTGTGTAACGCAACCGAGTATGGATATATATCTATAGATGAAAACGCGCACTTATCGGTGGATGAATTATTTAGAGAACGACGTGTCGCTTCTGATGCCGCACAAGCGATACTGCCAACACCTCCTCGATGTCAATTATATAGGCGAGAGCGAAGAACGTGCTCCAAGCAAATCGGAATATGGAAAAAAGAATTAGCTGCTCTGCTTTTCCCTCAACCATACCTATAATATAATACAAGATCGATACATTACAGCGTATATACTGTGGTGCCGGACGAGGCCACGAGTATACGCGACATTGTAATATATAAAATATCACCGCGCGAAAATTTCACATATCACACACATACAGCGAAGTTCGCAAGTTTTTACATTCGCTAATTGATGTTGCCAAGTATAACTTTATGACTGGGTCGCTGCATGATAAATTAATGTACTGTTGCTACTGCTGCTGCTGCTACCACCGGGGTCCCCGTAAATACAGTATTCCCATTTTTCATTAATTTTCAATATTTACGACATTATCGCGTGATCGGCATGCAGTACTGCCACGCCGCGCGCGCGAACTCGCGAGGGGTGCCGGGAAATCCATATAATAATAGTAAAATGGAATTACGTCACTGTCAGGACGTAATCAAGAATCCGAAGGGGGGAGAGGAGGGATGCGCAAGCGAGCGAGGCTATATACCAGCGCGGGCAAGAAAATAATCAAAAATTATTTAATGAATTTTATGGCTCAGCTCGCTTAATGATGCGATGTATACGCGAGAGTCGGGCACGCGCTTCATTGTAACGTTGATTTTCCATACGGAGTGCTCTCGCACGCGCGAGCACGTCAAAATTACGTAATACAGATTTAAATGTCCATAAATATCCAAGTCGAATTAACGGGGAGCACACGCGTGTGTATGTATGTGTGAACGGACGGATACTGTGTTACTGTGAGCATAATAATTAGAAGAGACGAGCCGGCGCTCATGCCCAGGCTCATGCTTCTGACACACACCTCTTTATCTATATACCTGATGAAAATTACGTCCAATACACCATACACCAGCCTGGATAAAAAAGAAAAGTGTCATTCGACGACATTCCGCATTGTTTTCCAGCGGATTGTGTCCTTAACTATCCTCTGCCTGGCGACCGCGCACCCGTCAGCGTGCGGAAAAAGGTCGACGATCGGTCCCCCCCTATATATAATAGGCGTCCGCGTATACTCGGATTTCTCCCTATCACGTTTGGATATATACGAGAGGTGGGCGAGAGAAAGCTGGGGGTGGATGGGGGGATATAATCGAATATTCTAAAATTTCATTTCTATCGGGTCCGACACGCGCGTGCGACAGAGGGAGAGTTCGACTTTCATATATCGGCGCGCTTTTTGCGACTGCGCGCTAAATCTAATTTATTTCCTGACGCCCCGGTATATAGCCGCCACCACAGGGCGTGCGCGTGTGCCTGATTATATATATCACCACGAACGCGCCTGAAACTTTTCGCTCGAAATTTTCCGTCCTTCTACATATACATATACGTATATATACGCTACGCCTTGCGCGATATCGGCGATAAAAGCAGCAGTACACGACCGACGGCCGTTTGTATATCAAACACGCGCTGGCATATATATAGAACGCGATTGGCTCGAGCAGGTAGCGCGGGCGCACACCTCCAATTAGCCTCTTTTATTCGTTTCCCTAACTCTCTCTCTCTCTTCCGAGATTGGAGAGCATATATACAACACAGGCGTGCCTTTACGAGCAGCAGCATTCGGGCGCGCGGTATAAGTCATAGGTCGCAGAGATGCAAATGTCCGCGCTTGCAGTATACTTTCGGCCGCGCAGAGAGCGAGAGATAACGACAGGCAAGCGGCTGCTGGTATAAATCTCCTTGCTCTCGACGGCGAACGTGCACACATCGGTGGGAGAGCGAGGGTGGAGGTGAAGCAATCTGCGGAATGGCCCCCCGGTCATCCGTCCATCAAGTCTCTCACGCGCGCGCGGACCAGCACACCGCCGCGTATAATATCGTACGCAGTATATATATACACACACACACAGGGGCAGAGACACGCGGACAGCGGCAAGGGCTGCCTCGGTATTTATGCGAGTTTCGATGGGAAAAGGCAGGCGCCGCGGACGCGACAAGATAATTTCTGATTTACCGCGCGCGAGAGCGCGAGCGTCTCCGTCCTTTTCCCCCGCTACTGTATATACCCGCGCACACATGCATTCATGCAGGCAGTAGCGTATCCGTCATGCCATTTTGGAAATGGAAAATTTACCAGCCGCTAAGGCTGCACGCCTGTCTGCGTCTGTACGTGTGTACGTGTATTTGCAGTAGCGCGGCTTTCGGCTTTCGACTTTGACGGATGACGCGCCCGCTCCCTCTCGTTCGACGCCCGATCTCTCTCTCTCCATACCTCTGTCTCTCTTCTGGCCATTACTGAATGATCCGAGCTGGGGCGTGTACCCCCCGTTACACACTGCCCGCGCCTAGCCGGTAAATCTCCGTGGCGGAGATTCTTCAATCGAAATGAGAGAATCACTAATGAGCGCGCGACCGCGGTGCTGGCCGAACTGAAATAATGCGCATGCATGCATATATATATAGTGGTATAGGTATGGATATATAGCGATTCGCGTTCCTCCGCGCGGAGAACGTTATTATACGGAGAGCGCGCGTGGAGAGAGGGCCGCGGAGGAAGAAGCGAGAGAGAGAGGAAGCTTTGGAAATGGAAAGAAGTTAAGTGCGGAGCCGGCGAGCGGCGGCGGGCTATCTCCGGTGGATTATATTCCGAGTATTGCCATTATGCGGTGAGTTTCCTAGGAAGGCAATTTTCGAAATATTTAAAACACATAGCATTACGCGCGCCCGAGTAGAGTCGTATAAGCCGACGTCGATGTTCTCCCTCTCTCTCGCTCTAGCCTGGCCCTTATTAAAATATATAGAGGCGGGATGTGTAACAATCTACGGACGATCCTCGTCTACTATATGGCTAGAGAGAGTCTCCTATACCTGGAGAACAGAGGGGGGGGCCGGACGATCGGGACGATCACGGATATACGATTAAGGAGCTAACGTTTCGGGGAACAGCGTCGATCCTGGCTATTAATACAACTGCAAATTTGTCCCGTATTTAAATTGGATCGATCTTCGTCGTCGTTGGCCGCGCGCTCGAAAATATCAATCGGCGGCGGCGATGCCGATCTCGCGCGTGGTAATTTTTTTCCTTTCTTTTTTTTTTTATTTTTCGTCGAGAGAGCGGGGGCGCGTGCGTGTATATTATATATTATAGCGAGATGGAATTACGATGTTTCTCCGAATAAGAAATTTACGAGCGCAACATCTGTGCAAACTTATACATATTTCGCGAGCCGAGCCGCTTACACTCGCAGACGTGTATTTTCCTCGAATGTGTTGAGACTTGGGATAGAGAAAAAAATGTTGATTATTATTGCATAAGTTGGTACATTTCTTGCGAATTATCTTGCAAATTGATGTAATTATTTTTATTTTCTCATCATTTAGAAATTAAAATTTTATTGCGGCATGATTATTACGCAAGAATAATTATTTTTTTACCATTCGCCGCTCGCTGTATGCGGCCCCGGCGACTGCTGAAATAATATATGCGAAATTTTCGTTTCGCTACTTCCTAAATACATGCGATTCGGCATTATGACGGTATGTTTCTAATTCAAAATTTCCGCGTACTGAAATATATTATATTCAAAATTTATCAGTGAGTTACGGAATGGAATTTGGCATAAATTGTTTAACCGATATCACTTTGCAGATACAACGTTTAATTACTATTGAAGAATGGAAGGATTAACAAAACGCAAGAGACCGTTAAAATTTAATACAATTATTTTGCACTTAACAAAACTAACGAGATCTATCTGTGACGTACTTTTGAGAATTCAAAACGATTACCGAACTTGTCTAATCGATTGCTAACTTGCTTTTTGCTTCTTTTAATTATAGTATATAGAAATCAATACCTTAAGACCTTTACAAATTTGCCAGAACGAGAAATGCGTTTTTCCTTCAAATATAACTTATAAATTGCATATGTATTTGAAATGATGTTACTCGTGTCTTTAAATAACTTTCGAGTAATCTATATTTTCGTTTTAATCGTACATATATCGAATATTTTTTTAATCGATTTAAATAATTGCAAAAATAAGTCAAAGATGACGTTTCTCAAAACTAAATTATACTGAAATAATGCTTATACATCAGAACACAATCTTATATAATATCTCGTGTAGTTAACATAGACATTAAAATAGTTAATTACAATGAGTAACGAGCAATAATTTTAAAAAATTCGTAATAGATGTTGCAAAAAGTTTTATCTCACCTTTATAATGCAAATGTAAATTTATTACAGGTCACTTTGACTAAAAATTAATATTAATCGGGCGCGCCCGCACGACGCGAGTCGTATTAGCAAATGAATATTAAGTAGTTAATGAAATAAATGAATAAAAATACGTTATCTTCGATATTCATTTCGTTTATTAAACTTAATGTCCCAAGAAACCGATTAGCTCGAATGGCCTCGAGTAAAATATTAAATAAAATATAACGAATTCAAAATTTTACAGCTCATTACTTCATTTATTCATCGCGGCGGTTGCGTAATGTTTGTTTTATTCTAACATAATTAACGTTCGTATCGCGCATCCGCACAACCTTCGCTATAATAAAGTCCATTTAGAAAAAGCGCGCGTGGAAAATTCAGAAAACGGAAAAACGCTCGGGACAAAGCTGCGCGAATTTAAAAACATAATTCTCCTCTGGAAGAGTGAGAGCGGGGAAAAAAGTGCTTAGGCCAAAGCAAGCGAAATAATAATTTTCAGCGCGCGGGCGGTGGAGAGGTGGGAGGGTCGGCCGAACGCGCGCAGCAAAAGTCTCGCCTACAACTACTATACTGGCTCTCTCCTCAGTAAATGTAAACGACTGAACAACAAAAAGCGGCAAAAAATTTATGTGCTCGCATGCACTCAGGCGCTCTCTCTCTCTCTCTCCCGCGCACACTCTGGAAAGATAAAAAAAACTCGCGAGAGACAGAGAGATAGAGGGAGACCGGCGCGCCGAAGGGAAGTAGGGAAAGAAGAGTGCCGGGCATTTTAATACATCAAACTTTTCAATTTGGGGCGTATCGCTCCGAAGAGCGCGAGCGAGCGAACGAGAGACAGACATATATACACAGACACATACGTATACAGAGGGGGCGCGAGCGAGCGCAGTATAACGTCGAGGGGGGGCGGCGGCGGTGGCGTAACCGTAGAGGAACCGGTACGCGCGCTCGCATACGCGTCGAAACGATCCTTCTGATATATCGCTTACGTGCCGCGTTACGTTCGGCCGATCAACGTAGAATCTATGGGGGGCCGCGCCACTCCCGCCGTCGTTGCTACTGCTGCACCGGCATCCGCGCATATCGAGCGATAGCATCCGAGAGCTCGTTTCTTGCTAGCGAGAGCCACCCTCGACCTATAATGCTAGCGCCGCGCACACCCATCATACTATACATACGTTCCCCTGTACACATGCACGATTGTCTCCGCGCGTGTACGGGGGGGCCAAAAAAAAACACACACTAATTTAAACGGGGGGCCGCGAACGAAGAAGAGGAAATATGCAGTCGCATCCGGTATATATACGTGTGTGTATCAGGATGAATGGCGCCTGCCTCTACCTACCTACAATTTACGATTTACTGTCTCGCGCCCGTGGCTCGACTCCACTCTTTCCTCTCTCGCTCGCTGTGTACTCGGATACCCCACCTCCTCGCCTCTCGCGCGTATAACTTAATCTCCTGGTGACAATACACTACTACTACTACTACTACACAGCGTTATTGCCAAAAACGTATAATGCAAGAATACTACATGATCGCGCGGGGGAAGATTAAATTTTTCTTCCAACACGCCGCCCCTATATACGCCCGCGAGTGCAGGTATATATCGGGCGCCGATTATGACGCCGGTGTTATGCGCATCTCGATCCTTATATATATTTAAATATATATAGGTTCTGCGGCTATATACCGGTGCTCGCGTATAAATAATAATAATTTTCCATCTCGGCAGCACGGTGGCCGCGACTCCCGAGAGCGACTTTTTATTTTATTTGTGTAACGAGGACACGCGATCGGGACGACCCTTCGCGGTGGTCGCCGCATAAGTATAAGTAGTACAGTAGTAGTAGTAGTAGTAGTAGCGGCTGAGACGAGCCAGCCCACACGAGCGCGCTCGTCGTATATATAACGTCATCTCGTTTTCTGCCGGTGAAAAATTTTCCCCACCTACCTCGCTCGTGCTCTCGCCTCGAATATAATAAATGTTTTGTTATTTTATCATTATATATCATCCTCCCCCCTCATTCCTCAACCCTCCCACGACCGCGCGCGCGCGCCTTTTATTTTTCGAGCGTCCGCGTATAATACTTTTCTCTAGAAACTGGAGAAGCACAGCGGCGTAATTACTTTTGTAATTGAAGTACAGCCATTTTTAATGAGCCCCTTAATATCTCTCTCTCTCTCTCGCTTCCTCCCTCCCTCTTCTCTCCTCGCCCGACCTCTTGAATTGTGTGTGCGCACGACCAGTCATTACTTATGTATACATATATTTTATACCCACACGTACAGCTTTCCACACTAACTACTTAGAAAATAAAACGCGCGAGTGAGCCAGTGCGAGTGAGAAAGAGAGAGAAAAAAGGCGCGAGTAATATTCCGCGAATGTAATTACTAATTACAGTTTTAATCAAGGCAAATATGAGCAGCGACGCCGGCGTTCGTACTACTGTAGCCGCTCGCTATGTGCGAGGAAGGACGCTTCGCGGAATAAAAGCTACAAAGCCAGAGGCGCGCATTATACGCGGAGGAAAAAAAAAGACGAACGAACCAAGGGGAATAAAAAAAAAGAAGGGACAAAGAAACGAAGAAGAATGGGAGAAAAGGCGAGGGAAGACTTAGATATAAAGACGTTAAATCAACAACTCACCCTTTCCTCCTCGCGAATCATCTCGGCGATGCCGGGCTTGATCTCCAGATCGTCGACCGTGGGCTGATTGCCCTGGAGATGCTGCTGCTGCTGCTGTTGCTGCTGTTGCTGCTGCTGTTGTTGCTGCTGCTGTTGCTGCTGCTGCTGCTGCTGTACGGACAGCTGCTGGGCGACGGCGTGGGCGCTGAGGTGGTTGACGGACACGCCGGCGGACACGTGGCCGGGCGACACGTGGTGTCCGCCGAGGGCAGACGCCGGGTGCGCACCGCCGGCGCTCTGGCCGCTCGTCGGTGGCGGCGGCGGCGGCGGCAGGGGCAGGCTCACCGGCAGCTCCTGCAGGTTGATCTGCGGCGTGACGCTGATGCTGGGCACGTTGGGCGAGCCCAGCGACCTGGGCGTCGAGGAGGAGCCGAGGCCGTGGCTCTCCTGGCCCGTACTCGCCGAGTCGTGCTCGTCGGATATGTCGCGGTCGGGGCTGCGGTTGCTGGCGCTCGGCGAGCGCTCGCCCGACGTGAGCCGGCGCTTCTTGCGCTGCTGGAGGCCGGCCGCGCCGGCCGCGAGGTTCAGCGACTCCTCGAGGCTGCTCGGCCGCGAGGTCAGCTCGTGCTCGCTGTTGACGTCGGCGAGGCCGCGGATCTTGAGGCTCTCGGCGACCTTGAGCAGCGGGCCGATCTGCTCCTGCGACACGTTTATCTCACCCTTGTACATGAACTCGACCGCCGCCTTCATCTCCGGCCACTTGATGTCCTTCATTATGACGATCGGGTGCTGGCAGGGGTTGTCGAAGAAGAGCGCCTGGAAGTAGGGACTGCACGCGGAGAGCACCATCTTGTGGGCCTTGACCGAGTGCCCGTCGCAGGCCAGGGTCACGTCGACGAAGCTCTCGCTCTGCAGCAGCTGGTCGAAGACGTTGGTCAGGTTCGTCTGGTAGTTGTTCCAGCGCAGGCAGAACTGCTGGGGCGAGCCCGCGCCGCTCTGCTGCGTCATCCTGCTGTCGTCGTTGGCCAGCTTCGCGGTTTCGACCCGGGCTCAAGCGCGGCTGATGACGACCTCCTCCACCTCTCGCCTCTCTAGCCACCTGAGCGGCTCCTGCCGGCTGAACTCTCCTCGTGCCCCGAGCGGCTGGGCTGCCACTAAAGCGCTCCGTCCGTCTGTAACATTGCACGCACCAAGTTTCTCCCCCTGACTCACTGTCAAACGCTTTCTCCTACAGTCTCCTCGACCACCAACAACAACCTCTCACAGTTACGTACGTATATATATATATCACACTTATTATGTCCCCGCGGTGATCCTAACTCAACAACAGGTATCACCTGCTGCCATGACTCTCTGTCCGTATCTAAGTACCTCCGTCCCACCACAGCGTCCCACTCAATACGACGTGTATGTATCAGAGTCAATCAGCCGCGCACTCGTCGTCGAAAGCACACGTCCGGTTATTGGAGCAGCACGCACGCACGCACGCACGCACAGCTGTGCCGGTGATGCAAGAGGAACAGAGAGAGAGAGGAGACACGTGCTCCTTGGCACACGCGGCGCGGCCGGCCGTGCGTACTGACGTTGGCCTACACCGGTGCCTGCGCCGGTCCCCACGATACAGAGTCACAGACGGCCCCCGGCTCCTGTTTCGTTTTTTCTTATCTTCCTCCTCGTCCTTCTCGAAACAAAAGCAAAACCTCACCCACACACAGTATTAACACGCGTGCGCGGTGGGGTTGTAGCTGTAGTGGAGCCACAACAACAACAACGACGCGATATCGCGTGCGAGGCGCGGGTTGTCCCACGCGTCAGCTGTTGGCTTTCTACGTGTAGGCGCGCACCTTATATAGCTTCGTCCGAAGAAACAAGAGCGGTCGAAAAGTTCCAACCCGTTCGCGTATGAGCTCCGCAGACACGTCTCTATGTATACAAAGTACAATCGCCGCCGTCGTCGTCGTCAGGGAGCGCGCGAACGGCGTGTGTGCGTCGGACGATGTGCACCGCGTGACGAGCGCGTCGCGACTGAGGGGCCCCCACGGCTCGCCGCTTCCCGCCGTCGCCGGTCGCTCTCTCTCTCTCTCTCTTTCTCACTCGCGCGCTCGCTCTTTCAGCGTGCGCGGGTGGCGCGGTGCAGCAGCAGCTCTCTCTCGCAGCGGCCGGCCCCCTCCCCGCCGCTACCTTCTCTCTCTCTTGCTCGCTCGCGCTCTCCCCCACCCCCGCGAGTTAGCGAGCGCGGGAAAGAGCGAGAGAACACGCGGCACACGCGCAGATATCGCGCGCTCTCGCTCACCCCCGGCTCCCTTCTTCTCCTTCTTCCCCGCGCGGCGCGCTTCGAGCGCGGGAGTGTGAGTGAGAGGTAGAGCGAGAGAGAGGGCGAGCGGCACATGCCGCCCCCGGCCCCACACACCGGCAGGCCCCGCCTCCCCCAGAGACCGCCTCCCGACGCCTCTCTCTGTCTCTAGTGCCGCGTGTCTCGCTCCCTCTCCCAAGAAGACGAGGCGCGAGCGCGGACGGCACACGCTGCACACGGATAATATGTATATAAGGCAGCAGAGAGATAGTGTGAGAGGGAAGAGGAGGATCGGCATCGCCGGGAGAGAAAGAGAGAGATCGGGACGAACGTTCTCAAGGATCTGCCCTTTTTTCAGATATTTCGCGGGGTTTTTTCAATGGTTCCGAGGCGGGAGGTGCACCAAGACTCGATTCTGCTGGATATTTCAAGAGATTTTCAGCGATTTCAGCCGGCTTTTGGCGAACAAGAAGGCTGTTTGGTTGACAACTGGATGTGGTCGAGAGAGGACGTGTGTGGCTTCAAGTGTGCTGGAGAACCATGAGGAAATTGGGTGTGGGGTTTGATGGAAAAGGAGTGGTAACTCAGGTAGATTGTGGATAACGCTTAGAACATTTTTCATACGTGAAGACATATGGAAGAGTGAATTTATGACCAAGTTGAGTGGATATTTGATTGAAACCGATCTAAAAATCGGTATCGAATGGAAAGAAGTAAAGTATAACGACTAAAAACAGTTGTTTCCTACACTATTTGGCATTTGGAAGGAAAGATCCTAAAATTTATGAATTTTACTGCATTAAATAACGAGGGACCAACGCTCATGTCCAAGATTTTGTTCAGTATCGCTTTATTTAACTTTTTGGATTATAGAGAAGCAGTGTGCCCTAAAGAACTTAAAAACTATTGAAATTAGATCTACTGTGTTTAAATAATGGATTTAACAAACTGAGATTGTTAACTTTTAAGGTGAGAAATATTGTATCATAAAGCAATTCATTCGAAAAACCTACCGATTTTTGAGCTTTCACATGATATAAAATATTTTTCTTACACGGTATTTTGCAGCATTATATTTGATGCCAGATTACTTTGAGGAAGAAACCAATGCAATTAAAGTTGAAAATATTGTAGCTTTTGAAAAATTTAAAGCGTATTTTTACTTAAAATCTCATCACGAATAAACATTGAACGGAAACCGAAAGAAAAACAATACATTTGATAAAAGAAATTGAGTGGTAAAACACTTTTTATCCTTATACGTTTACACATCATGAAATAAATAGCTTTTCCAAAAGCTTAAGATAAATTCATAATTATTCGTCAATAGTTTTGTAATTCAAAATATAAAATTTAAATTCATATTATTCCATTGTATTACCATACTGTTTCCTTACAATATTTATATATTTATAACATTATTCTTATTTTGACTCTCAAATGTAATACATAATGGAAAGTTAAATAGTGCTATCAAGACGTCAACCAATGTTAACTTATTTTAAATCAGTTTCTTACTACACCTTCGCGAAACTTATTTAGGTATATTACCGAATTATTCTTGTACTAAATTCTTACTAAATGTTCTGAGTCGGTACAGCGGCCAAATGAAATGTTTTTAATACAAATATATTCCTTACTACTGTATGATAAACGTGAGAATGAAAAAAATCGGTAGGCAAAAAGTCAATAAAACATAACTAAATCGTGGATCACAGAGTCGTGGAATTTAATCGAATAGATTTTGTACGACACGCGCATATGTGGAATAAATCGGTCGACCGAGCCTCAACTTATGCATTAGCCCACAAAATTCGCGTTCAGAATTTTACGCGCCATTAAGATGGCGCTACGCCCGTTACCTTAACGCAAATGCAACGAAAACGGAGAACTTGCCGGCGGAGGTAACCGGGGCGCACGCAATTCTGGATTTCAGAATGAAAAAAATGTTTGCGCTTACATGTTGACCGTCGCGTCGCGTTAGCAAGCGTCACACATCTTCTTTACTACCGCGATTTATTTTATCCTACACTCTCTTGGGGAAAAGTATTTTTATATAAATTCGCGCGTATATCGTTTACCGTATCGTATATATAATCAAATGGAAATGGCTTATATACTGTTTTGAGCATCATCGACCGACATTCGGTATCTTTTTTTGCGTCATGGCTCAAAGACCGCAGTTGTCGCGGTTCGAAATAAAGTTCAGAGGAATTTCATTATACGCTAAGGTAAATATTAGCTCGACGCACACAAAGTTTTTCAGGTGAGTAGCATCGCAGACTTTCCATTCGTCGTCGAAAGAAATTTTCGTTCTTGCTTGAAGAAACAAGTGGATCTCTCCCGCTTTGATTTACGCTGTTTGAACATCTTAATCAACACGGCTCCGATCTTCGTACATCATAATCTAACACTTTCGAAATGCCTGCTATAGACACAGAATATTTTTGTAAATCAACGGCCAAAGCTAATCGTTCCTCCATATAAGCCTGTATCTCCAAGGAAAATAAAAATAGAGATGATTTTACACTTTCCCCATACCATAACGTAACCTACATGTTACACGTATATATTTAGAAATTTATTCTACAAAATATTATTCTTCGGTTAACCTTTCTCCAATCATACACACGTTATCTGCCTCGGCCATGCGCAGCGCCTCGACTCGCTATCAAACTCATATCACCGCACCGAAAAACATCAGCACGAATAAAACAAAGCCCCATTTTAAAGGCCTCGCCGCAGAACCCCGCTGAGAACGCGCTCCCATATACCACACAAATTAAATTTCATTCTCCATACTAAATTTTTTCATATACCGAACGTCAATCCGATTCCCGCCACGCGGGATAAAGACATATCGCGTACGCTCGCGCGAGGGGGGAGAAACCGGCAAAATGACTTTTTCATCCGGCGTCGCGGCGCGAAGGTGATTTTTCGTATATAACGTCGCTACGGCGCTGGCGAAGGCGCTAAACGCAATATTAAACGTGTAAAAGTGTAACGACAGCTCGCGCAGCGGCGGCAGCGGTCGTGGGCGTATATACCCGCCGCGGTTACACGCGTATGTTGCTGAGTAACGATGCCCGCGAGGTACTGATGAAAGAATATTGCCCGGCTTTTTATAGAGGCGCGAGCCCGCGCTCGCGCACTACATAAACGCCGCCCGCCGACGCACATTGCCAGTCTTTAAGTTACATTCGACGTATCGTGATTCTTTTTTTTTTCTTTTTAAAGGGTGTCGTGCGGTGGCCATACCTTCATTTTTTTTTCACGGTTTATACTCGCGGTACTCGGAATGCGGAAGGTTCGGTGGAAAGTTTGATTACATCCGCACGGTGTTATATGCGAGCTGAGTTATTTCGGGAACACGTGTGGGGTCTGAGGTTATACGGCGCGCAGGGGTAATGTGCTATATGCGATTTGAAAATTCATTAATATATGCGCGCGCGTCAAAAGGGCATTAGCCAGTGTTTAGTTTAACTCTGGGTTGTGTTATGGTCGACATTGAAGCTCACCCGATTTGCGATCAGAGATATCTTTTACAAAAGGAAAAATACTCGGAAGACTGAGAGTATTTAAGAATAATCTTTAGTTCAAATTGACAGTGTAAGCGGAAGTAGGTATACGGGAAAAGATTTACAGCTCGTATGCAATTGATTTAACTTCACATCAGGAACGCGCCGGTGAACCAAAAGCCGCTGCGTTACTCGTGCAGACTTGCGGTTGAAAAAAATTAGCTTGAATATCAAAATTAATCTTGCTATATCGTGCAGCCCTAAGCGCGACAATAAGCGTTTTATTGACTCGGTCCTTAGAAAAAATATATATATATTGAGCTATTTTGAAGCTGGGTGGTCATGTATATTCAAAAGTTTTACTTTCCAGCGAATTAAACATTAGACCGACCGATAATATATGCATAAGACTGAATTATATTATTTTGCTCGACGCGGTTAATGCACCTGCGTGTGAATTAAATTACAGTGACGATTGATTATACTAAAGCGCCTATAAATAATGTAAAATTTGGCAGCCAATCAAGCGGTCAATAACACAAAATTTTGTATGAATTTTGTACGTGTTTGGTAGTTGCGCTTCTGTTGTAAATAACATATTTGTTGACATCAAACACTTTTAAATATCAATGATTCACAGTTCGCAAGAAATTGATAGTCTTGGAGCGAGGTCGTATGCATATTTGCATCGACCGATTGTTTCTCTCTCCTACAATATTATCGCGTGCGTACAGCGGTTTTGGAAAAAGACGATATACCACGGCGAATTAATGATTCGAGAACCTTGTTTAACAAAGAGCAAAGCGCAAAAGATGTGAAAAATTATAATTTATTCATAATATGTCGATTTATGCCGTCGACGCGATTGACAATGAAATGAAGAAAATTCAAACCACCATAATATATACACGCATACATGTGCCAATCCACAATTTGTCCATACTTAGAGGGTTCAAAAAGTGAAACAAAATAATTTGAAGACATACATTCACAACAAGGTTTTTCTCATTCGATAGGTCATAAAATATACGAAAGATCTCGTGAATATTATAGAAAACGGTCTTGAGACACCGTTTTAGATAAAAGTCCATTTTTCTTATGGGCAAACAAATATTCCACAAAAAAACGATTAAAGTAGAAAAAAGAGCTTTAATTTAAGATGAGAATCGTAAAAATCGGTCGATTCTGCGCAAAGTTACGTGCATTTCAAAATCGCGAAAAATGCACCTAACTTTGCGCAGAATCGACCGGTATTGACAATTCTCATTTTAAATTAAAGCTCTTTTCTTCTACTTGAATCGCTTTTTTTGTGGAATATTTGTTATCCACTTCAATAGTTTGCTATTGGCTCATCATTAGTGACTACTTTTCGTCCATTTTTCCCCATGTTAAATTCCCATAAGAAAAATGGACTCTTTTCTAAAACGGTGTCACAGGACCGTTTTTTAATGTTTTCGAGATCTTTCGTATATATTTCATGACCTATAGAATGAGAACAACCTTGTCGCGGAGGTGTGCCTTCAAATTTTTTTTTTTACTTTTTGAACCCTCTAAGTATGGACAAATTGTGGATTTGCTCATATATGTATACATATATACAGACCTTCGGCCGATTTTCTTAACCGATGACACTTTCGAGCTCATTTATTACGTTGTGGGAAAAATTGCCAACCGCGTCACAATAGTTTTCAACTTTAATGAGCTATTTAGAATTCGTTGTTATATATGCATCGCAACGACTTAGAAACAGTTAACATTCTCACGGCACATATTGGAAATTATAATGAGGTAATATTATAATGGATAAAGTTTTTAACGTCGCACACATAAGTCGCGTAAACGTCGCGAAAACACCTCTGCGCGCGCGATGATGCATAATGCGAATTTGAGTTCATATAAATCGAATATTCGATACCACCATGAGAGAATTCGATAATTTCATCTAATTTGTACAGAATACATATTAAAAGACGACGAACAGGCGTGAAGGAAACTGGGTAGACTTTATTCTGATTCCCATTAACTTTTGAACAAAATTAGTACACCACGGACGATCTATACAAGTCTGACACTTTAATATTACAAAACCATCATCTAAATATTACAGCGCCTCGGCAAGTGGAAAAAGTATTATACGACACGCGTGCATTTTCAGTAGTAACAGGCCGCAGCATTATCCGCATTATACTCGCTCGGCCATTATTCTCACGAATTCCTTATAACCTATACAAAGCCTTACAATACGTAACTCTCCGCGGGAGCGCGCGCATATAAATCACGAGCCCGCCGCCGAGCTCGGCGGACGTCTGTAAAAATGAGAAAATATCAGCGGCAAATGAAAATTCATCCGCGCGCGGCCATTTTCGCGAAATCGCTACTTGCGCGCGCACACGTATATTTAGATCGGCTCAAGGACTCCCACTTCCACTCCCCTCCGCCCCACACACACACATATATACACACGGCATGTAGGTACTCGTGCGCACTCGATACATTCCGTCTCTGAGGTTTCTTTAATCGCGTTTCAAGCTCACGATTGCGAGAGGATTAAAATTTGAAGCCCTGCAAGAACAACGACTCTATATAGCGACGCACATACACGCATACACGTCAATATACAGACTGTGTACGTATATCGGAAGCGAGAGAGATGAGAGAGAGGTGGAGAGAGGTGTCGCCTGCGTAGAAGGCGCGTGCGACGAGGTCCGTAAAAAAGAACTCGCGCGCGAAAGAGGGAGAGAGACAGAGCAAGGGTTGTACCGGTCATAACGCGCGTATTTCTCATATCGCGCGTTCGCTGATACTTTTTCTCTCCCTCTCCCTTTCCGCCCGGTGTGCAGAGGCGTATACGCGAGGGAGAGAGAGAGAGAAAGTAGGCGAGCACACGACACGAGCCTCGCGCGCGCGCGGCCTGGGCCATAAATTTTACTGCGTAATATTGTTTAACTGCAAACAGTATACTAACGCCCTTCGCGTCCTCGTGCGCATACGCGCGTGTATGTGTGTGCCCTCCTCTCTCCTCGTATATACAGCAGAACGGGCTGAAGGGGAAGATTTAGACTGTCTCCCCGGCAGGAGCTTTCCGATTTCTGCCCTTTGACTTGGCGACTTTCTACGCTCTTTACCCTCGAATAACATAGCTCGAGGCGTATGCAAAAATTGACGGAACACAGTCGAACGGAGCAGCCTTTACAATTGCGCGCTCGAACAGCCAAGAAGTGATTTTTGCGAGGTAAGAAAGCACCTCCAAGGCGGACGAACCGGGGAGGACAGAACTTTTTCAGCCACGCGGACCTGCGCATGCTTCTGCTGCGTGTATATATAGGGTCAGTTATGAAAAAAAACAACACAGACGAGATGGAAGAAACGGGCGCGCGGCGTCCAACGGTCCACATAAAGCGCAATGGCGATATATCGAGAAGAGAGAGAGAGAGAGAGGAATGAGCCCGTTCGCGAGCTCGTCAATTGTTGCGTCTACGCGTATATGGACTCTATATATCTCCCTGTGTGCTATGGACATGCTGCTATATACGTGAGTAAAATTAGAAATGCAGCGGGGCGAAAATGTTTTTTTTTCCTTTATGCAGGTATACGGCAGGTGGTTTTTTTTTGCGGGGGATAATGAGAGGGGTGATGAGCAAGTTTCTGATATATGTTTTGGGATGGATTTCTTGTGATGTTCATACGCGGAGTGTGGTACTTTTTAGATTGGAAAAAGGTACGCGGGCATGTTATTACACATCGAATTATGTTGTAAGGGTACGGCGGGATCAACTTTGTTTCGACTGATTAGGTAAATAATGATTTTCTCTATTTTATCCTGCGTTCTGATGAGACTAAATTGGTTTAGCATATAAGAACAATTACTTGATAGCGAAATTTTTACGTCAGTTACTTTTAACTCGATTGTAAATGCGAAATAGAATTAAGCCTGCATGGAAGCTCTCACAGTCTCACATGCTTATGAATAATAATAAGAGTGATTTCTTCTTTTTTGCCGAATTTTCAAGATATAAATATTAAGACATGCGACAAGCATTGAGTGATTGAAGTCATCATCAAGCGTAATGGAGAATCTAATTATAACGATGAACAGTTAGACGTTATATTAGTATATCTCTAAATCTCTAATCCAATATGACGTGTTTTTCAAATCTGTCAAAAAGCCGTACTTAAAAGTCTTGATGATTTCAAACGTCGTAGTTGCACGTTACGAAATTTTGCACGCAATGACGCGTACACATCCAGTCGAAATTTGCCTAAAATTTTCATACACCTTATTTTTAACCGTTCTTTCGCAAGCAACCAGGAATAAACTACATTTTCACCCACTCTCGTCTCGTATACATTCGCACATACACATGCAGTCAAAAATAATGAAGAGTTCGTCGAACGAAGAAGCAAAGCGCGATGCTCCTTAGCAGTTACGACTTGGGGACATTCTAAATGCGGAGGTAACGAGTTATTACCGTGCACTCCTCTATTACACATTTAACAATCACGCCAGTAGATGCACACGAGCTTTTAATTCGGACTAACTAACTATTTCTGCGCGATTAAGCACCGCGCGTTATCGTCGCTCTAAACATATATATGTATGCGGTGGCATGCGCGACGACGTTTCGGGATTTTTCGAGATTGTCACTAAAAGAAAATTGAATTTCGCCCTTCTCGCGCAGTCTACATGTATATTCGCTTGGCGTACTTTTAAATAGAGGTAATTTTATTAAAACTAAGAAGAATGTACAGAAATTGGATTTTAATTATACGTACGAGCTCCCTCCCCCTCTCCCTCCCACCAACCCGTGATACTTCGTAATGACAAAAATCTCATTCTATTCGATATTTAACGAGTTAAATTGAAGGGAGTCCAGCTGTGTTCGGAAAAGACATTTTTATGCTGCTGAAATTCATTAAGTTTGTTTAATTAGAGCTTTTGTTTCGTTCGTTCTGACATATTATTCAGATGCGCGGTTAAGCGAAGCTAATTTATCAATATTCCATTTCTTATGTTTCGCACGACACGTTGAATAACTGACGGCATCGTGCAACGATGATACCTTGTTTAACAACTAACGAGGCGAACAAACATGTGTATAGTCGCCAGTGGATGTGCAGTTTCATAAAAATCACCACTCCAAATGAAGAAGCTACTTTTATACTTTCTCTGATGACATTACACAAAGCCGCACATCACGTATGCAAATAGCACCAAAGGATAGTCGCAGAGTTTCCCAGGATCGAATGAACGCTAACAAGGCACAAGCTACTTTTGTCGGAGAACTTGCGCATATAAGAGTTCTTGAACTACTTCTATTTTTTCTCGAATTCTTATTTTTAATCATTTGACTTAGTCATCGCCAAAATAAACCTACATCTCTTTCTTCCTCTCCCTCTCTCTCACTCTTTCTCTCGTCTCGTGATGGTATGTCGAAAGCAAGCACAGAGCAGATAAGACAAACCGAGCTGCAAGGTAAAAAGCAGCTCCGAAAGGACACAGGCGTATATATAACGCAGCGGGCGAGACAAGATGGTCCCGGTGCGTTAACAATTCAGCCGCTGAATTTTGCGATGCTAAAACATTAAGCGCGTAACCCTTTCTCCCTCTCGTTACACATCCCGCCGGCAGAACACACATGCGACAGAGCGAAAGTCTCTCTCTCTCTCTCGCTCGCTGCGCTGCGCTTAGCCGGAGCAGCTCATCAATATTTCCCTTTGCTCATTGTTCTTGTACAATATGGCTACACGAGCCTACGCGCTGCGCTCTCTCACTCGCGCGCGCGAGCCTACGAGAAATTCGCGGGCGAGCCTCTAAGTACTTGTTGAGCTAGAGCGAGAATGAGCTCCTCGCGCGACGTCGCTCCATAAATTGATAACGAATTCGCGCTCTCTTTCATTTCTGCGTGCTCGCGCGGAGACTTTTTTTTCGTGAACACTCGACGTCGTGTATGAGAGAGGAAGGGAGAAAGAGAGAGAGAGAGAGAGAGAGAGAGAACTCGAGCGATGATTCTTTATTCATGGGGGTAGAGAAAGAGAGGGGAACGTGTGTGTATGTGCGTGTGTGCACTAAGATGTTATTTATGTTGATTATAGGAGAGGCGATGAGTGGCGCTGGACGAAAATAATATGAGCCGGGGGCCCCGCAGCTCGCTCCAATATTTTCGCGTGTGTATGCGTGGGGAGGGGGCGGCTTTATCTTGTAGAATCTGCGCATTCGAGCGTTCACGCGAGAGTCTACTTTAGATATAGGTGCAGGGCCGCTACTGCTGTCGTCTTTCCTTGATTAGATTCCTTTTTTATTTGACGACGTATACACGATTAGGCTATACTGATAACACTGTAGAATTTTTAATTTTAAATCCGTAATGTATACGTATATATGTCCAATTCTAATCAAAGTCGCGACAACACCCGAAATCACGATTTGAAAATTTTTTTCCGAGCACATCTTTGGGGCCCTGTTTTTCTTTTTTATTATAGTATATAAAATGAAGTTGTACGGCGTCCGTACAGTGGACTTCTTTTTCTAATGCAACTTATACTTTTTTAAGAAAATAGCAAAGAAAGTCTTCCTTTTCAAACCACAGCCATTTATCCCAGGACCGATCTACTCACAAGGAGATGATCAGGGGTGCGGGTCCTGGATTTGGCTAAAACTGTAGGAGGTACTTAGTTATGACAAATAA
>UXGD01000450.1:0-59841 GCA_900474315.1 Torymus auratus | reverse complement strand
GCTTTTTACTTTGCATGAATAATTATGCGCGAGCGCGTGAGCTGAATCGTTTTATCGATGCTTATTATAGATTGAGGAAATCATATTTATTATTAGAGAACGCGACGAGATGAATTAAGTTACTAAACATTCAATTTCACATTGAAATTTGTTATCGAGATCTTAAAATTTGTCAAAACTTTTATTGAAAGGATTAGAAAGCTTTATTGTGTGTAAAACGTAGATTACATTTTGTTTGTTCCAAATTGAAAATTGGAGCAAAACAAAAATTATATGTATGAATAACAAAGTAATTATAAAATTAAATGAATAAGGTTAATACAAATAATATATATATTTTTTAATTTACCTTAATTCTATAATTGATATATTTTATTTTATTTGAATAATCAATATCTGATGATGATAAAAAAAAGTATTCTATATTTTATCAATGCCACATTAAAACATTGACAGAAAACGTCTGCCGATGCTTTAATGTTCTTTCACATTAATCTGAAAATCTTAATTACGCATGATAAACTCCAAATTGCATTTCGGAGCAAATTCGAATCCCCCTCCCATCATACACTCTAGCTCTTTTTCTCGGCGCACACTCCACCTCTGACCGTCATCTTACGCACGTGCTTATGCTCAGGCAGCGAGAACTACACGATCTTGGCCGAACTCTTCCGACTGACCGCCGCCGGGCGTTTAAAATTACAAATATATACCTACCACGCAGCGCATGCATGTGTATACATATAGTTACATACACATATAAGCACTGGCCATCCAGTAGCAGCGCCACGCATCTCTCGCGCGCTCGTCTCAAGTTATAACGTCGCCCCGCTACCTACTTACCTATACCTCTACCTACTGCACACAGCACACGTCGTCGTCGTCGTGGTGTGTATGTGTGTGTGTGAGAAAGAGCTAGCGCTAGCGACGACGACGCGCGCGCTCGCTCGCTCGCCTCACTATGCGCCGCCGGACTTTTTTCGGCTCGCCGCTGCTGCAGTCCGCCACCGCCGCCCCTACTGCCACCGGCTTCGCGATTTCGAATTTTCCCGGCGGCGTTGTAGTAGTTGTATAGATAGTGCGCGGCGGTAAAGAGTTTGTTGTTGTGCTCGTGGTGCTGGTGGGTGGGTGTGTGTGTGCGTGTGTGTAAAAGTGTGTCGCGAAGGTGCTGTGGTGGCTTGAGGAGAGAGTATACAAGGTACGAGACATAGAAAGACACCTCTATCTTCTGGATGATGTGTGCACCTGTTTTCTCTGTGCGAGTGTCGCGAGTGCTACTTAATAGCTCAAGCGCGCGCTATTTTCGGCCACCGCAAGAGTTTCCCCCGATGGAGCGGCTTTTTAGTATCACTCGCCCGCGTATATATATATATCTATATATTATTGCTATATACGTGGCGAGTGTGCCTGTTCTCAAAGCACGTGTGTGCAACGGTATAATAGATATGAATATTCGCGTGTATAAAGATAATATATAAGTGGTCCCCCGTTTTTCTGGAGCATAATATATACACGTGCGATTATCAACGGCCGATATCTCGCGTATACTTATATATATGTATGTACCAATACTCACCTACTTCTCGTATTCTCCGGGGACATCGCGAGTCGAGCCGCGCAAGGAGTAGTCATCGTGTATTTTTAAACCGCGCGCGAGTGCCGCGCGCAAGGAGAGCTAGTGTATATGAGTTGATTTGTGTATATATAAGTCATATGCGCTTGCCGTGCTGACTAATCGCGCGCGCACGCTAGCAGTCGCAAAGGGCGATTAGGAGGAGGGCGAGGCTTTGGAAAGTGTCAATTGATAAGACACGCGTATAGCTGCGCAAGTGTGCGTATACTATGTATAAGTATGTACGTGTGACACATAGCGCGCTCGTGTGTGAGCTATGGCATGCATGCCGTGCAGTGTCATACGAGCCGCGCGAGTATAGTCGTAGATATCTGACATCAGCGGTTGGAAATGCGCGCGCGCGACGGAAGAAAGCGAAGGAGGAGGAGAGGAGGAGGAATTTTTTCCAAGGCGGAAACCGCACTCGCCGTTTTGTCTTATCGCTTCCGATTCTTATCGCTATCGCACGCGCGAGCGCAGTGTTTTATACACATATAAACGCACGCTTTTTTGTTTCTCTATTCTTTGCCGATGCGAATAATGAGCGCGTAGCATATAGGATAAGCGCGCGGTTGAGTTTAGCGGAGCGCGAATATACTTACACTGTTTGTTTTTTTAATGAGCATTTGTGTATTTTCGGAGAACGCGTATATTCTCACGCGCGCCCCAAGGTTCTCGAGAGCTAAATATATATATTTTTGTGCAGCAAAATCCGCACTCCCGCCTGCGGTTCTTCGTTTTGCAATGTTTTTGGGAAAGAATCAGCGCTGGTATATACACGCGGATGCTCGAACGCACGCGGCACACTCATTCGGTGTGTGTGTGTGCGAGCGCGCAATAGTAGTATTTATAGAACGCATTTATAAAATAAGATTCGGAAGCATATTTGGCGGTGCGCGCGAGCGCTCGCCCGTCGTTTTTCTGGAGAATCATGGGTGCCCTCGTTCTCGCGTTTCTCGCTCCTAATATGCTTTTCGAATTTGCACGATATCCGCCTATAGATATAATCTCTATAGCCAAAAGTAGCTTTGCACACGTGGTGGTATACAAAGTTGTTGGAGAGACAGTGCGAAAATGTTTAAATAAAACTTGTTTTTCAACGTCGACGACACACGACGGTGACGACGACGACGACGGCAGTTTCTAATTATAATGAGCGGCTTAAAATATTCCAATGACTGTGCGCGGAGGAATTCCCGCGGCGACGGCTCTCCCTCGAGACACGCGCACGTACTTATATACACCGACTACTTTATACTATAAACGCGAGCGCCGCGCGATGATGACTCCGTTTCGAAAAATTCCATTCCTTCTTATATAGGTGGTATATACAACTCGCTGCTCCGTTCTTCGCACGGCGCCCGAGGGTGGAAACGCGCGCGCGCAAAAAGGAGAGACACCGTGTGTACCTATATATTCGTGCCGATCCGAGAGAGTATATACTAGTATATATAAGTATATAGGTATATATATATATATAAGTAACGGAGAGAGATTTTTGGCGGATGATTCAGTGTGCGGCCGCGTGTACGTGCGTTAACAATTGGCAACACTGAGACACTCTCGGCGAGTGCTTGAGTGCCTGCATGCGAGTGAGTGTGTCTACGGGAAGAGAGACAGACAGCCGTGAGTAGACATCGTGCGAGGTATATAGTATATACCACGGTATAGAGATAGAGAGATAGTGAGCTCTCGCACGCGTACTATTAAAGGCATCAAAATCTGTGCGATTCGAAAATATTCTCTCATTTTATATTCGTATGGGTGGCCGGCTGTGGAGTGAGAGAAAGAGCGCGAGAGAGCCAAGGAGAGAAAGGGAGGGAGAGGAAGAGATGGTCTATTTATAAAAAAATAGGGGGGATGATCCACGCCGTCCACGCGGCCAGGAGCGAGCAAAAGAGAGAGAAAGAGAGGTGAGCGCGCGCTCTCTCGCAGACACCATACGTAACGATAACACTGTCCGCGGAATAAATATTAGAGCCGCGCGCGCGGGGCCCGACGCACACGCGGATAATAACCACAACAATAACAATAATAATAAAGACGAGACGACGGTACAGACGTCGACAAGATAGCAGCAGTACCAGCAGCAGCAGCAGCCGGTGTGTAACGGTTCGTTACCCACGGCACGAGCATCGTCTCTCTCTCTCTCTTTCGCTCTCTCCTTTGTAGGTTATAACATTCTCACACACGCACCGTCGCCCGCTCCGTTCCTCTTAATTAATTCTCTCTTGTCTTCTCTCTTACGCTCCGAGAGTGAAAGAGGAGCGAGTACCTGCAGCGTGCGCGTATACTTACACTTATATACTTACTCAGAGCAGCGGGTTTTTCGTCTTCTCGCGCGCGTTCGTGTCCCCACCTTTCTCTCTCTCTTTCTCGCTGTCACCCCCCGCGCCGCCCCCACTCGCGCGGAACTGGAGTACGCGCGTGTGTGCGTGCGTGTGTGAGAGAGAGGAGAGAGCCTCTTTCGAGTCTGTGTCTATCCTACTCTACTAGTGTGCTACGTGCGTGCGTGCGGTGTGTGGATCTCTGGAAAGAGTGAGCGTGTGAGAGAGACGAGAGAGAAAGAGAAAGAGTTACTTGTAACACGAGCACGCAATGGAATTATTCTAGGGTCCAGCGCTTGAGGTGCTTTTTCATCAGAGATGTCTTTTCGTGTGGTGCGCAGCAGCAAGTTTCGGCACGTATACGGTACCGCCCTCAAGCGCGAGCAGTGCTATGACAACATACGCGTCTCCAAGTCATCCTGGGACTCGACCTTCTGCGCGGTCAACCCCAAGTTCCTGGCGATCATCGTCGAGTCGGCAGGAGGCGGTGCCTTCATAGTCTTACCAATACCTCACAATAAGGTAAGGTAGTCCTGGGTTCTCTCTTTTTGGAAAAGACAAGTGTGAGTGTGTATGTGTCATTGGGCTCTCTGTGAGAACTCTGTGGGGTTTACTGTTATGTTTTCTCGGGTGAACACTGCTGCTGTTGGTTACTGTTAGCTCAGTATTGGGGTTCGGTGTACATATCAGTTTTATGTTTTAATATAAATAGATTGTTCATTGGGCATTTGAGTGCGAATGAATGGATGTTTTGTTAATATTGGAATGGGTGGGAGGGAAGAAATATGTTTCTTAGATGCCAAGATTCGATAGCTGCTCCTGGTGGGTGTTCAAAATACATACAAATCTATTAAGATAATTCCAACTGATTTCTAATGTTTCTGGCCACTCAAAATAACTCATGCTCCATTTTTCACTGTACACTCATTTCTATTTTAAAATTTACAACATCTTTTCTCTTTGCTCTGCAGGTTGGTAGAATACCGGCAGATTATCCACTGGTCGGTGGTCACAAAGGCCCGGTGCTAGATATTGCGTGGTGTCCACACAATGATAATGTCATTGCGTCAGGATCTGAGGATTGCGTGGTCAAAGTCTGGCAGATTCCAGACGGCGGAATTTCCAAGACTTTGACCGACCCTGTGGTGGATCTACAACTGCATCAACGAAGAGTGGGGCTTGTTCTGTGGCATCCAACGGCGCTCAATGTATTACTCACAGCTGGTTCTGATAATCTTGTAATTATTTGGAATGTTGGCACTGGAGAGGCACTGGTAAAACTAGATTGCCATCCTGATGTTGTTTATTCCGCCTGTTGGAACTGGGATGGCTCTAGATTAGTAACAACGTGCAAAGATAAGAAAATAAGAATTATTGAGCCAAGGACAGGCAAAATTTTAGAAGAGGCTGTTGCTCATGAAGGAAGTAAAGCCACAAGAGCCATATTTTTGAGGTATTGTACTTAAAATATACTAAAAGGATTTAATAGTTGTCTCAAATAGTTTACTCAAAATATTTTTCAATGTTACAGGGGTGGTTTGATATTTACAACAGGGTTCAGTAAAATGTCTGAAAGGCAGTATTCTTTACGAGCACCAGACATGCTTGCAGAACCAATTGTCATGGTTGAGCTTGACACTAGCAATGGAGTAATGTTTCCATTGTATGACCCTGACACGAATTTAGTTTTTCTTTGTGGCAAAGGGGACTCAGTAATTCGATATTTCGAAATTACTCCTGAACCTCCTTTTGTCCATTATATTAATACTTTTCAAACGCCTGATCCTCAAAGAGGAATTGGTATGATGCCTAAACGCGGCTGTGATGTTAACAGTTGCGAAATTTCGCGATTCTTTCGACTGAATAATTCTGGCTTCTGTCAAGTCGTATCTATGACTGTTCCAAGAAAGGTATTATATATTTTTTAATCTAATCAGTGAAACCTTACATGAATCGCAATTTTATTAAAAGGGCACACGATAAAATATCAAACGTTATAAAGTTCGACATGAGTATACTCGTTTTGCGTTTAAAAAGTGCTTCACTAGATAATGGTGATAAGTGCCTTCATAATAAAATATAGCTTGTTATCATCATTAATTAATCTGATTCGAAATTATTTCAGTCTGAGCTATTTCAAGAAGACTTATACCCTGATACTCCCGGGGACACTGCGGCAATCACGGCAGAAGAATGGGAGGCTGGTAAAGACGCTGAGCCTATACTCATTTCTCTGAGGGACGGATATCAACCAACTGCCTCAAAGAATGATCTTAAAGTCCATAAAAAGGTTAATGTGCTAAGTAAAGGAGCTAAAGTAGGTGCTGCGAATTCTACGGGTGGACAAGCAGTATCTGGTGTCTCTGTGAGTAAAATTATTTATCAAACATTTACCCTATTCATCTTCATTTTTAGTGTGGTATTTCACAAATGTATTATTTAATATTCAGGAGGATATTATTAAAGAATTTTCCGAGGAAATTCGAAAGTTAAAAGCGATGATTGTCAAACACGAAGGACGGATTCGTGTGCTCGAGTCCGCGGTGGCGCTGCAGATGAAAGAACAAGACAGAAACGAAAAGTCTTCCTCACCTGTAGAAAAGGAGTCGCTCGCGTCCGATGAAGTTTGATTCAGCAAAGCGGTTATATTTTTATATCATATATTTTTAATTGTGTAATAAATGAAACGTGCGTATTATATCGACGGCTAAGCGGAAGAAGAACGTATCTCGACGCAAAGATGAAGAACCACGTATCTAGCCGTATACTGGTCGTGTGTAAGAGTGCCGAGATACGTCGTGCTTCATCCTCGCAGCGAGAGACGTCGTTCTTCATCATCGCGCCAAGATACATTCTTCTTTCGCTCAGTCGTCGATATTTTGATATGATAGCTGTGTATATACTAGGTAACTTAGCATAGTAGCGTGCTCCAAAATCATCGACAGTGTCTTGATTATTTATTGTACATCCAGCGTCTTGTATTTTTTTTTCTTTTTTTTTTTTTTTTTTTGTTCTCAACTTCTGTTCTCTTTTCTTCTCATTCATTTACACTACACTATTTTATTCACATTTTTATAATCTTTTACATGATTTACTATAATATATCGAATCATTCATCGTTACCTGTTAATAGGATTTACGTTTATGTTACATTTTAGTGTTATGTTATTTTTTGAGATTTTTATGTACATGTGCGCGCGCCTTGGAGGAAATAACTTTTCATAAAACATGAGTGCCTTAATTTGTACAGAAAAAATCTACTGTAAAATAACAAATCTAACAAGCGATTGTTGTACTGATTACAATTGACATATAAAAATCTGTTAAAATATTGTGAATTGTCTCATAATCATATTTTATATAATGTAAAATAAAGTTTTACTGTATTTTTGGAATCTTTTAGGAAAATGTCACTCATTGCGAGTTATACATATTCGATATATGGTTGACAATTCATGATTAATCAAAAAATTTACTCCCTTGTCTCGTTAAAAATACAAGAAAAAAATAAAACGATTTGAAAAAAAAAATCTCGATTGTCTGCATCAATAAAAATTCCTCTGTCCGAGTTTTTTTGTGCCCCATCCTTTCGGTTTCCTGTTATTTTTCATTCATAAATAAGTACTTCCAGAAAAGAAAGCGTACGTGGTTTGCATTTTAAAAACTTGGTAATACTGACGTCTTAGCTATCGTGACCGTCAGCGACAGTGTAACGTTTTTCGTCGGTCACTTGGACACCTGTATGAGGGGCGGGGGGAGGTAATGTAGGTAAATATGTACGTCACCTGGTTAATCTGCACAGTGAAAAATGGTACACCCTAACAGATTGACGTTTTTCTTTTGGAAAATCATTCTTATAGGATATGTCGTCGCATATCCCGACAAATATGAAGTTCAAGGTTTCTATGACTTTTTTTTCATGACGTGTCCTAATGTTAATTAAAAAATCAAACAAAAAACCAGTTTTAACCTCCAATTTCTTTTATTTTGATTATCCACGACTCACGTTTTTTTTTTATATTGGTATATGATTTTCCTTATTTAACGTTATATAATGCTGTTATTTCTACTCTAGATGCTGACACTAACATGAAAGTCAATCTGCTAGATTTGTTAAATGACTATACCGATAATGAAAAGGAACATCGAAGGGATTCTATAGATGTACCTGTTGAAAATTGGACAGGTAGGTGGATGCCAAGTAGACCTGGAGAGTCTACCCCTCCACCTAAAATATTTCACAAGGACATGCATGCATCAACTACCCTTCCACCTAATATATTTCACAAAGACATGCATGCATCAACTACCCCTCCACCTCAAATAATTCTTAAAGGTAACAATAATTCTGATGGTTGGACAGGTAAGTGGCTGCCAAGTCGACCTGGCGAACCTACACCTCCACCCAAGATATTTCATAAAGAAGGCAATATTCAACAGCATGATGATCGCATCCCTATGGGAGTTATATCTCATGAATGTGATGATGGAAAAGTATGTTTTTATATTTTTATTCTTTCTTTATTTCTATCATACCAACTTGGACTATTCTAATATTCACTTACAACTTTAATGCTTTAGACTAACTTGACAGTGGACTGGGATCAATCTGCTAGCAGTTACACTTGTTATGGCCAAAAAATAGTTCCTGATGGCAGAATACCAGCTGAAGCATATTGTGAAATAATTCCTAAGCACTATATGGTAATTACAATAGCTTATATTATTATAAAATACTACTAAACAAATATTTCAAAATGACTACTTTGTTTGTCTTAGGCAATGCACAGATGTATGTCTGAAACAATTGAATATGATGATGATGTTCCATTATTGTAAGAATATAATTAATATTCCATAGTAATATTGATACTGTGTATTAATAACATGTACTGTGTAACATATGTTATTTGTTTATAGTGGAACTCATCGACCAATATGGCCAGTGTATGGAGAATATAAATACGTGCCAAAACAAAGATGGCTGCATAATTTGGAAGTAAATGAATAATGTTCTTATTAAAATAATCACCAAATATTAAATCTAAACAATTTTAACTGTTTTCAGCATGGAGGTGTTGTTATGTTATATCATCCATGTGCCAACCAACTAGAAGTACAAAAATTAAAAGAATTAGTTAAAGGTTGCTTACGAAGGCACATTATAACTCCCTACAATCTTCTTGATGAAGATAGAGTAAGTAAAACTTTTAATATAATAAAAATATAGTTTCATAGCCCTTTCTTTAATAATTGAATATTATTATTTTATACTTAGCCTCTTGCTCTGCTGACCTGGGGTTGCCGCCTCAGCATGTCCCATGTTAATAAAGGAATAGTGACAAAGTTTATTAAAGAAAATGCTTTACATGCTCCAGAAAATCAAATTTATAGAGATGGAGACTTTGATGATCAATTAATAGATAAAGCTAAGATAGTTTCTGATCAACAAGACTCTATATTATGCTCAAAGCTGATGTAAATTATTAACAAACGATCTTTAACGTATTTTTAAGTATGATGATCTTAACTAAGCAACATTCTATTTATATGTTTTTTTATACGTTAAACTGTTAAACTGTGATTATTTTATAATGCCAAACTTATTTAAAAATATTTTTTATCTATACAATGTTTTATCTAACGCTATTATTAACATTATACAAAGATTATAAATATATATTTAAGTTATAACACAGTTAAAAATGTACACTTCTTTATACTCTCGTGCCTTTAAATGTTTGATCTGGAAAATGAAGAAAGAAATGATGATTGTGGAGCGGATATATAAATCAGAAGACGTTCAAGTGGAAGATGTTTTTAAGTTTACTTCCAATCTCGAAATTTACATTTTACAGCAGTATCTTTAAAATGAATCGAGTACTTTTAGATTATTGGTTAACGCAACGAACTTCACCTCGGGACTGCGACGGGCTCCAGTCTGCGCGGACAAAATCCTCCGTGGGGGATATTATTTATTATGGTACCTATGGATCTACAACCGCTATAGGCCTTTATCTTCTTGCTTCATGTCATTTTCTTTCTTTTTTTTTCGTCATCTTTGTTCACTGGTTGCTCTTTATTTAATGCGACGACCAATTCAAAAGAAATGAGAGAAAAACCATATATATTATATATATGTATATATGACACGCTAATTGATTGTTGTGTGAAAATTTTCTTTCTGACCTCATATTTTTTTCATTTTATACTTTATTGTCTACGTGGCGCTAAGATAATTTTTTGTGTCTGTCGTTCGGTGCAGTACGATGATCGAAGGCGTCTTGTATTTACAAGCGAAATCGAAGAGAAACGTCTATTCGACATATCTGCGTCGTTTATTTTTTTTCTTTCATCAGTAAGTTTATAATGACACAAGCGATGATGATTTCGTCGATCGACAATTACACGCGATGTGTTTGTGTGTGTATGTGAGTATAAGATGTCTCTCTCGTACCTTTGTCTAATTACTTCTTTTTCCCTCATGTACTAACGCATATACTGTCCTATATGCTTATTATATTCGTCACTCCTCGCTTCGTTTTCCCCAAAAAAGTGTGCAAAGGCTCTCGCTCCTTCTTCCCCGGGGAGAAAACGGAAAGCCGAATCGCACGCGCGCGCGCGCGCATCGTCATCTACCTCGAAAAAATAGTTGTCAAACGTACGTTTATATTAAGCATACGTCGAACCGCGTGTAAACGCAAGAAACGTAAAACGGATAAAGGAAAGACTCGAGAGACGAGGGGGGACTCCTATACAGGAGCTGAGACCGAGACGTCCGTTTTCCCCCGCGAAGAAGGCTCTCTCCACATCGAAATTCATTAAGAGGGGGAGGGAGAGTGTGCGCGGGTGATTTTTTCTTTCATTGAGTTGCAAGAACGAGCGAGTTTCTCAATTACTTCATTTTCTCTTTTTCTTTTTTTTTCTTTTTTTAGTACGGAAGCCTCTCGACAGTCCCAGCAGTGAAGGTGTCTTTGATATCTTGGGTGCACTTGCAGTAATAGAAGATACCTATTTTTATTTTTTATTTTATTTTTTTTTCGTTTAAATTCTATTCACGCTTTTCTTCAATGAGTAATATCGCTCCAGCGGGCATTTGTTTCTGAAGTATATTTATGTGTGTATATGTGTGTATATATATTCACTTTTTTTTTTAACAGAGATTTTTTTTCCATCATTTTTTCAACACGGTACAAAACTTCATGGTGAAATTCTTCATAATCATATTCGTAAAATACTTAATTCTCTAACAAGTTAAATAAACTCTTCTTTTCTAAGATATTTATTAAAAACTGTTAGCTTCGATAAATATAATACAACTTTGTAACACTTATAGCAATTTAGAAGCGATTCTGTTTTTTTAATGTGTTTAACTTGATATTTACTCTATCGCTACGTAGGAAAGAGAACGAAAATCAATTCGAAACGAAATGATGTATACACTGTAAAAATTTAAAATCTCCCATTATCCTTAATTAATTTTTCTCTCTCTCAACGAGATGATCCATTTTCTCATGTTTTCATATATTTTTTTTTTGCCTTTGAGTACTACCGAACTTCATAAAACGTAATGGCATTTTAAAATAGTTTAAACTTATTTATGCATCTTACAATTATTTATAAACATACATGCACGACTTTTTTGTAGACTTATTCATCTACCTAATTTAACAATGTGGAACTCGAATTATAATGTAATTATATAACAGCCGAAAGTCAGTTTACCTCTTACCGTTAAATTATTTCATGATTTTTCAAATACACCCCTCGTACTCGCAATATCATTGATTACACCGCAAAATTCGAACAAAATTTTCTTCTCGCCAACGATCGCCTTATAACATATTCCCGTATTATACTTATTCCGTTGAACATGAAAAAAGATAAAACCGCGCGTGTGTCTGTGTCTGTGTATGTATTTGTGTCTGCGTGAATTTCGCGATGGCTCCAATATCTATCCCAAAGGGAGAAGACAAATTCGAAAATCACAGAACAACTCTACTTGTATACACTCGGCCCTCGTCGGCAAAAAATCATTATATTTTCTCACATCCTTTCCGCGGGAAACGCATAATAGAGTTAAAACAACGTAACTTAAAGGATAGACATTATATATCCATGCATTCTAACGCGGAGAGATGCACTTTTAAAAAATCTACAACATTGCGGCGTGTTTTCTCTGGAGATGTCGTGTATAGAAAATTGATATAATACCCGAGGAGCAGCAGCCGACACCCGTCGCCTCTGATGCGTCGTGACAGTTTTTTATTTTTCTCTCTCTCTTTCGATATGCAGCTATTTTTTTATTTTTTGTATTATTATATTTTTTGCTTTCTCACTTTTATTATTTTTTTTCTTTCTCTCTCTCTTTAAAATGCCATTAGCCGAGGAGGGGGGATGGGGTTGTGGTGGTTGTGGTGGTTTGCTCTGTTGTTTCTCTTCTAATATAATAATGACCGGTGGATTTTTCTCTTTTTTGTGCTGTGTGTATGTGATTTACTTCATTTTTTCCATTTTTTCTTTATACGCGATGAAAGGGCACATTCACTTGATCACAATGTCTATACTCGCCGCGATCAGCAGCGTCTCGCCTCGTTCTCTCCTCATCTCTCTCAATCTCTACAAATTGTGCTCGAGCGAGCGTCTCTTATTTTATCTTACGCTTTTTTTCATTTACTTAAGTATTTTATTTTATTTTTTTTTAATCTCACTTTTTTGTTCTAGTTAGTTTTGTCAGAAAAAAGTCTCGCGTCGACATGCACGAACAGCCGCCGAGCCGCTGACGATCGCGGAAGGTCTTAAAATTATTGCCAATTTTGTACACTTCATATGTTTATATGTATAGATTTGATGTCTTTTTTCTTAAATTTTTTTCTTTTTTAATCAATTAAGTCGTTAAAACTGAGGAAGGACGTTTGCTTTTGTCTTGTTTCTTTACTCGAGACAAAATGTACGAGAAATATCTCGTATTCTCGTCTGACGACTGTTGTACATCTTGTCTCGAGTGAAGAAATAAGATATAAAAGATAACGTTCCTCTTCAGTTTCATTTGCCTGCGTGATGGTGAAGCGGCTTAAAGTAGCCTCCGTTTCTGATAGCAGAAATGCAGACTTCATCTAGTGGTGTGTTTCTCATACCAACACCTTGTCTAAATTTGAAAAAAGACGCTAATGCCTGTTATAGATATAGATTAGAATGGAGAAGCTAATGTATTTACAGGCTACATGTTAAATTGAATTAAAACCTACTCTTGTCCTTTCTTATTTAAAGGCCCGAAAAACGAGTAGTGTTTAAAATCATCGATAAACAGAGAATAAAAAATAAAAAATCAAAGGCGTTTCGTCCCGGCTACTCACTTTGTCGCATAATATTCACTCGCGTGAATCGACATTTTTTTTTTTTAATTTTTTTTTTTTCGTTTAATTTAATTATAATTAAAGTTTTTTTCTTTTATCTCTTCAACTGCGCACCATTATTAGTTGCTTCTTTTGTTTTTATCTTTCGTTTCTAAACAGTTTTCAAAATTACGATTTAGTTGAAAGTGGAATTGACACTCATAAGGTTATTAAAGTAGCCTTTCTTATTAATAATTGCACCGATGTGACACCGACCCATGTACATTTTTGATGTCCCAATGCAAGCAATAATTTTTATCGAATTTTTCGTTATTTTTTTCCTTTTTTTTTATTAAACACCACAATTGTACGCTTAATCATGTTTTTTTTTTTTTTTTTTTTTTTAATCATTAGTGTCTTGTATACTACAGTAAAAGCCATTTGTTCGCTAATATAGGTTTATTTTTCTTAAGGAAAATCTTGAATACGATTAGTTTGACAAGAATTTACAAAAATATCCAATTTTTTCCCCCAAAAAATTTCCTCCTTCAAAGAGAACCGAAAAACTAGGACACATCAAGATTTGGAATTTCGACGCCTTCGAATTGGCAGAGCAGTATAATGAATTATCATCCTCGAGATTACGAAGTCAAACTAGCCTGTCGCTCGCGCGCGATGCGATTCTCTCCCGAAAAATCGTTAAGTAATACTCCTCCCTCTCAGGCGCGCGATGAACACGAGTTATCCGCTCTACCTATATTTATATTTATATATTATACGGAACACAAATGCACGGTAGCCCGTTAAAAGTCGAAATCACGCTTTTTCTCTCTCTCGAGTGGGTTAAGTTATTAATTAATTACATATCCTCCGTTTGTCTGCTCGTATAAGTTTAAGTTTGTATATCTCTTTGCTTCTGTAATTTTTTGTTTGGTTTTGTTCCACAACTACAAAAATGCAGATGAGTTCAGCGTTTCAGCAATGCTATCTGGTATATCGATAACAATATGTATAAGTATGTATAATTATATTTTTTACGTACTCGATCGTGCGCACACTGTGAGGCAATTTTTTTTCACTTTTGCTTTTAATACGGTGTGAAAGTTTTAGTGCCGAGGTTGAACGCTACGCACACTAGCCTCTTTGGCATTAGAGAATGTGACTTTTATTTGTTATTCATATTTTTTTTGTTCATCTCTCTTTCTCTGCATCCGTTTTCTCTCTCGTTTACCCCCCAAACAAACGCGCGCCGCGCGTTACATTGCTCGCACAATTAACGTGTCAACGCGCAATTTCTCTCTCCTTCCACACTCTCTTTTATGTATACCCTATGTATAATTAATTAATTTATTTATTTTATTTATTTTTTTCATAATATTCTGTATGAGAAAGTCTGTTCACGAACGGAAAGAAATACACTTTCTAGTACTCTTTTGCGTTCTTTTCTCGGGTTTCTCCATTCCATTTCATTCCTCCTCCTCCCCTAGCGCAATGCCATTACTCCACTCGTACCTTGATAATAACGTTTATAATATTGACAATTATTCCAAAAAGATATTTCAAAAAGAGCGACAAAATTCAAGGAAGACGAGAAACGTCGAAGGGCCTTCTTCGCGAACGTTTCTTCCCATCGGTAGAGAGTGAGAGAAAGATAACGAGGTAATGCAATGCTTAAGAGTATAATTTTACATTATTTCGTCTCGTATCATCGTAGTAGTAGTACATTCTGACGGGAGAAATCAGTATTTATTGCGTATACACGTCGCGGATATTATAATATAGAGATATTAGTCGTCGTGCACTTTCGACACATAATAATTCAGTTATTTGCTGTTGTTTTTTTTTCTTATCTTTGAAAAGTCGGACAGAACGCAACACAAATCATCATTGTCGGAGTATTATGTATGTATATATATATGAGGTACAGATTCAAAAATCAAGAAAAAAAAACGCTGGTTTACAATGTATACGTAGTACGTGTACGCAAGACGCGTGTATATGTACGTTTGTGTGTGTGTGTGTGTATGTATGTGTACTTGTGTATCGGTGAACAAGGAGCACTTTCGACACTTCGTCGAAAGCAATTTCGACTTCTTTCTCGCTGTTACTGCGCGCGCGTGCGCGCATGAAACGTTCTCTCTTATTATCGTCTTTTATTAACCCTCGGTCCCGCCGCCGAGTACCGAGAGCTCACACACGTATACACTGCGGTCTACGAACTCACGCGGGAAGACACACAGTCCTACTTTTTTTCTTTTTCTTTGCTTTTTCGCGAGAGACTACAGACACACAGACACACGCACATTTGGAACTTCGGTACTCGGAGTGAGGGAAAAACCAAGAGGGTTCTAAAAGAAAAAGGTCTCGTCTCGACTCGCCGGCGTCATCTCGAAATTTCAATGTGTGGCGGGGGTGGTGGTGGTGGTGGTGGCGGTGGATCAGTATAGTAGGTAGTACAAAGTCGATTAGAGAAATACTTTTTCGTAAACTACGATGAGTGAACACGTATCTTTTCATTTAATTATTTTTTTGTAAACATCTAAAGCGTCATCTTCAAGGAGGGAGATTGAGAGGGGATGGGATGTGGACATTTATATTTCTCACCCGTCTCTTATAATTGCGTATTATCGTTGAAACCGAGATATAGAGATAGAGGGGTTTCGCGAGAGACGCGCACACAAACTTATGTAAACGCAAAAAAAAGCGACGCGACGCGCCGCAGAATCCGAGAACGCGAGTCGGAGAATGTATAATATAATAATGAAAGAACGAAGATACAGACGCGCGCGCGCATCGGACGGGGACGAGGCGCGCCTCCGTTATTATATCCATTATTATTGCTGCAGCCGAGACGCGCGCCTCTGCCTCCGGCCCTGCGAGCTCACGCGCGCGCTCTATATAATAACAACTTTTTTTTCCTCGCACGTTCGACGTATATATCAATCGTCGTTATTTTATCATCATCCTCCGGACGCCGAACCTATAGCCTATAGTATGCGGACACTACGGACTGCGGATCTCTCTGGGTACAACTGCATACGTGTGTCTCTGTATTGGATAGCTCCTCTGTATGTTTGCGTGTATGCGTGTACATTATGTATCTCTGTCTGTGGGTATATAGCTTTGTTTTCTCTCTCGCGAACGCCGCGTGCGTCTATTGCCGTCGTCGTTGTTCCAGCAGTGGCAGCTATCTCTGTCTTTCTCCACATCCACGCGTTCACGATCCAGGCATGGTGATCATCATCCGCGTCGTCAGCTTGGTGGGTTTGCATTATTACGCTTGTGGGCGCCGGCGCGTCGTCGACGGCAATGACGACGATGATGATGATGTCGCGCGAGATTCTTAAGCTCGTCAAGAACCGCGCGCGCACTCGACGCCTTCGGCTGCTCCTGGAAGGTCGAATGCCAGAATTAGATTATAATCGTATGATGTATATAGGTATTTGTCGATGATTATATCGTTACGTTAGATATAGGAATAATATTTATTTTAATAATAGCTGTGATTGGCATTCTATAATACTGATTACATATGGAAGTAGATATAGGTCAGATATAGTCAGACACAAAAATTCAATTCAATATTCTACAAGGTGGACTTTTGGAATGGGGAGAAATATGTTTAATACAAGTTTCTATACTGTCTAGCAAAATAAGCAGATTGACAATAACAAAAATACCATACTTTGTAAGAAATTTTAGAAAATAATACAGTTTATTTGATGGCAATCATTGGTAATCTACTGTTACTTGACTAAACCAAATTGTATTAGTTACAAGGGCCTTTGCCATATTTATGAAAAAATTCTCTTACTGTATAAAGCTTTAAACAAAAAAATATCGTTAGTATAAGGTACCTTTATATTACATTAAAAAAGAGGAATGAATCATACCTGAATCGAAGGATTCACAGGCCAAAGTATCCGCCGATAGTGGTGGCCACGATCACGGCGAGGATGGCCAGACAGATCATGATCATGATCTTCTTCTACTCTCAGCAAGGGTAAGCCAATGTGACAGATTCACAAAAGAATGCATTAGTTCGTTTTCTCAGCGTGTATTATATATATTCGTTTCTTTTTTTTTTTTTATCAAGTAACAAATCAAGTCAACATCATAATACACAATACACTTATAGGAATATGTATATAACATAAATCTCATGTATATTTATTTATTCATATTCAATAATAATTCATCTATATCATCTGTTTGCTCTGCCTATTGGTTTTGTTTTTCTTTTCAGCTTATTAAGAACTTTTATTTTACAACATCCTCTCGCACTGCTAATCGGCTATCCTCACGACATTCCACTATCATATTTTCTGTCCAATACTGCTACAAAATACGTATAATATATGTGTGACTGTGTGAGTTTTTTTCGAATACATTAGTAAGTAACCTGAAATAGAAACGGTACTTTTTTGCGACTGGTGTGTATAGCTAATAGTGACGACACAACTCTCATACTATAGACCGATCCTATAGGTGTGTTTGTTGCTATTTCGACGCAGGTCACTCGATTGCATCGAAAGTTCTAAGTGATCATGGAATTTTTTGTTTCAAAAGTGCAACAAAGTAATAATAAAAACATTTATGTACACGGCGCATGAATTAACTAGTGATAATAATAATAGTAGTAATCGTAATTATAATCATTCTATTAATAATAATAATTATAATAATAATATAAACATTATAATAGCAGGATAATTACACAGATAAAGAAAGCTAATAAATATAATCAACTGCTGTACAGTTTAAACAGTTAATGTCTAGACTACAATGTTCTTGTCTGAAAAGTTACTAAGTAATGTATGTTCTTATCTCATCGTTTTAATACGAATTGAGCGTTTTAAAAATATCGAAATTCTCACTGGCAGGCAAGTGCTTATATTAATGTTCTACGGCTCGTTCCGGCTTGTCGTGTAAACTCAAGAGCGAGTTCTCGTGCCAACTACCATAAATATATATTAAATTTTTATATGAACTTAACAATCATTGGAAAAAATATCGCTTGAATAACCAACACCTTGTATATTACATACATAAGCACAAGACTTTTTTTATTTAACGTTCTATACATAATACGGAGAATAAGGAACATGCGCAAGAGTAGTTTCTTTTCCAAAGCTTTACAAAAGAAAAACGGCCGTTGACAAGTATAAAAAATAAATACGTCTGCAAATGCTTCGCATGCTCATGTAGCAATAATAAAAATGTAATAGTAGTATATGGAATTAAGCGTTTTCTAAAGTAAAACTTAGAAAAATAAAACAGAATAATGAGGAATTGCTAAAAAATCTGTAGAAAAATACGCCGACGGGTTGAAACATTTTGGTGAAATTATTTTTCAGAATCATGATTGTCTCGAACAAAACGCAAAAATATCTAATTCACTAAACGTGTAAGTAGTCTTCACTGTTTATAAATTTTAAGTGTACAAGAAATTGTCGCAGCTCGTTTAAAATTTTCGTACTTTACAAATAAAATAATATACACTTTTTTTATGCACAGATGTGTACTAAAGATTATGGATAAAATAAAAATTGTGGAAGAACGTTAGTTATTAATGTACATACTAAATATTTGATACGCGCGTAAACAACAAAAATCGGTATCTGCTTCATCTCAGTGCGAAATTCACCGTTGTAACAATAACAAAAAAATACATTGTTCACGTATAAACTTGGTTTCTAAAAATAAATGTATACTGTATGCAAATTTTTTTTGACGGCTGTAATAACTTTTTACGTTTTTTAGCCTATTAAATTGGTGACCTTCCTCTAAATACAAAGTTAACATTTTAACAAATTACAACTACAAACAATAAACTGTTATAATGTCGCTTATATCAATACTTCAATATTCCCACTAAAAAACTACCCTCGGAATTTCGCACTGATAGATTTCACTACTACGTGTGGACACATCGATAACACGCATACTTAAGAAAAGAGAACCAAAATGCATCTGATATAAGAACAGTCGGGTAAGTAAAGAAACTCGCATTCTCATTAACGTAACATACATAGAGAAAGGTATAGTAGTAGTAGTATAGTAGGATTTTTCTTTCACAATTTCAGCTCTCTTGCTCCGCTTCTATAAAAACAGTAGGGTCGCGTGTATGTATATATAGAGAGAATACGTGTGTATGTGACAGAGAGATAGAGAGAGAACACCACTTCGACGAGTATACAACACAGCAAAGAGTTAGAGAGTAGAGCTATAACATCGACATATAATATTGTATGTATATTCATAGATGTATATATAATATATATAGTGTATAATCACGGCCAAATTGCTGTCGTTGTTTACTTACTTTGCTCTCGGCGGATACGGACAATCTCTCTCTCTCTCGCGCGTACGCTGCGGTGATAAACGCGCGAGATGACGACGGAAGGCGACGCTACTACGGTGATGGTGACGAGGCCGATGATGCGCTGAGTTGAGTGTGTGACGATGGCGCGACGTGACGATGAGAAGAGTTAGATATACGAGGGATGCGCGATGGATGACGACGCTGTGTCTCTAGGTGTTCTAACATGTCGTGTATGCTGGCACGCATGTGTATGTGTGTATACGTATACGTATATATCGATTGGTAAAAACACACTCGCTTTCTCTCTTTCTCTCCCCTGATTATCTCCCTCTTGTGTACACCATAACGGAATTGCCTTCTTCCACCGTCTCTCTCCCTTTTGTTCCACGTGGCTCGTTTTGTTCCTTCTTCAGACTCAGATCCGCGACGACTTCCTTAGCGCAGGTGTACCCTAGCTGGCTCTGTGTCTGTACTCGCGCGTGTCCTCCAGTTCGCGCTCGTTACGCTTAACGATTATCGTCGCACCGTTACATTTGTCACTCTCTCGTTCCCTTTGTCCCGTCGCACATCACACCCCCACTCTTTTCTTTCTTCCCTTTCTTTATTTTTTATAGCTCTCAAAGTATATTGCCGTATGAGTGGTAAGTGAGGTACGCTCTCCTCTCTCTTTTTTACACTCGTCATCTCTCTCTCTCTCTCTCTCTTTTTGTTTTTATATTATAATATCCTATATGTATGTATACTTCTCTTATAAAGTACGTCTCCTCTTTGCCCCTTTATCCTCGTCGCTCTTTCTCTCTTACGTGTTACACGAGGCTTTCTCTCTAAATATTTATAATAATAATAATAATAATTTGCTTTATACGAATACAAGGGACCTCGATAAAATGCGTGCCCATGAAAAATGACGTATCAATTCCAAATCTACGCCCGCTCGAAACTTGACGTCGCGGGCGTCGGAAGCGTAGCGCATAATTCATCCTCATCATTATCATTATCTTAATTTTTTTTACTCACTTTTAGCAATTACACTACTACTGTTTAAAGATATATCAATAATCCGCGAAATATCGCGCGAATCAACTTTTTAAAAGCTTTCTCCTTCTGACCTCCCGCCTCAACTTTTTTTCTCTCTTTCATCTAATTATGTTTATTATACTTTAACTCTTTCTTGCGTTACGCGTCGCATCATCATTCTCTAAAATTCTATACAAATTGAAATATATTTACAAGAAAAAACGAAGAGTTGTTCGCAAAAACACGACGCTCGCGCCTCATGGCTTTTTTTTCTTTCTTTCCTTTCTTTTACTTCCTTTTCCGTTTTATTTTCTCCCGTTTCTCCCTCGGCTTTTTTCTCGCTCGCGCACGCGCTGGCGACGAGACGCGAAAGAAGAAAAAGAACCTGACGAGAAGAAGACGACGACGCGCGCGGTTTCTGTGTATATATGTACGTTGGTGTGTTTGTGTGTGTGTACACGCGAGGGGACGTTCGCGGCTGAAATTGAAAGGCTTTGTCCGTTCTCTCTCACTCTGTCGCTCGCTTTTTCTCCATTTCTTGGAACGTTATTTATATATATTGTATATTTCCTCGGATTTTTTCGTTTTTTTTTTTTCATTATCATTTCTTCTTCTTTTTTTGTATATCCGTGTTGGTTATTTCATTTGCAAGTATAGTTGCGCGCGCGCGTGGTTATTATGATTACTCTGCGGAGAAGCCAATCGAAAGCGATGCGCGAAATCGGCGCCGGAAATTTTCGCAGGGACGTCCTTTCCATTAGTAATGAACTTTTGGAGCGTCCGTGCAAAAGTCAGCGCGCGTTTTTTTCTTTCCTTTATTCGTTTATTTTTATTTATTTATTTATATTCTTTTACTTCTGTCTTTGTTCAATGACTCGTACACGTGATTTGTTTTATTTTATACATATACATATTCGTCGAGGGCAGACAAAATGAACGAAAGGCAGTGTCGACGCGCTCGAGTGTCGTTTGTATAATTATATATTTATTTATGTTTGCCTCACTTACTCTTCCGAATCAACTGTTCTCCGCGGCAATCGTGCAGCGACAATTGCCGCTTCGAGTATAATTATATAGGAATTATAAATTACATCGACGTTCCATTTCTGGGTGGATAATTAAATGCCGCATCTATAGATATCACTTATTCCAATTAGGATAAAGATAAAACAATAAAGTACATACAAAATAAAGACTTCAATAGCAATAATTTATAATAATAATAGTTAATAATAATAATAATAACTCTGGTGCTCATGTGGAGCTAGACGCTGATCACAAGATTAAACGAAAAAGGAAAATGACTTGCTTGGAATAAGAGATTCTCGGACAGCTTAAAAAGTACATGAACATAATCTTTCCGGGACAATACAGAGTTCGGTTACGCACAACACGGCGCTTCGCTTTTCTTCGATTCGATGTTGTTACATATTGTTATTGTTAATATACTGTAGCATAACGGCGGAGCAAAATTCGCGTGTGACAATAACGGAAATGCAATCATTATACAATAATAATAATAATAATAATAATAACAGCGGTGCTCTCGCGTTCAGGTCAAGGTTTGCACCAAAATAATAACAGCGGTGCTCTCGCGTTCAGGTCAAGGTTTGCACCAAAATAATAATCAAAATGATGACCGCCACTGTTAGGCAGATTACGATGAAGATCAATTTCTGTGAACAAAATAACGTCAACATCAAACGCGCTTATTCGACATTCAGATTGTTTTTTGCGAGGCGTCAAAAAACGCAATTATGAGAGAGAGAGAGAGACACAGTCGTTGGCCTCTCTTTCTCTGACTGTTTGCGGAGGTTAGTCTCTATACTTTTGAGCACATTTTTGGCACTGGAAAAAAATACCTTCACTTTTCTTTCTTTTTTTCTCTCGTGGAAAAAACGTCCAATTGCATTTTTTGACGCAGACTGACAAAAGCGACTTGAGAGTCTATTATAAAAATTGTTTAGTAAGTTGAAGCGTTCATTAGAAGATCGAAGAGTTAATTATATAGAAAAAGTTTGTTAATTAGTGCAGGAGAGCGGATTAATTACGGAAAAATTGCCATAACCACTATAATATAGACTAGTTTTTGTTAATTTTTTACGTCGGGTTTTTATCATTTTCAAAAAGGACAATACAGACACAATGCACCATTAAGATTTTCAAGCGTCGATCGAAGGAATGATCATCGCCCAATAGTCATCGCTCTTACTAAATTAATATTATTGAACACAATTAGTTTTTTCATTAAGTATTCTATGTAAAAAATGCACACGATATATGCATTTCCCATAATCACACTACTGCGAGAAAAATTCTTGTATAACACGAAAAATCGAAACACCAAGACTTTGTTTTGACATATTCTAAAAGCTATTATAATGTATTTACAAATTTTTCTCTTAAATATCGTTCAAAGACAATTATCATAACGTTGCGCCATCCCCTCTTAACTTCGAATGTTACCCCCGTTTAATTTGTTTTATTATTTTTTTTTTATTTTTGTATATACCATTAATTTGAGTAAAGCGACGTCCATGACGATTTTCAGTGCGTAACAAATTCGTTGTGTTCAAAATGATAAAAGCAATGTATAATTAAGTAGATATATATGCATATTTACGTACGGAGTCGAAGGAAGCGCTTGTACAATTGCAGCTCGGAGCTCTCTTACCCGACGCGTGGCGCATAGACACCGATTTCTTTTTTTTTTTGTTCTCCCTTTCTCACACACTCTCTTTCTCTCTCACTCAACTCAAAAACCAAAGCGCGGCTTCTTGCTTCGCGAGTGAAAAGTAGAATTTTCAGTTATCAAATTCCACAGAGACATTTTAATTCGAAGAGATGTCAAGAAGCTTATTTTCAAAGGCACATTCCCGCTACGCTTCGAGGAATAATTCGCATTGAAAAATTCGACTACTGAAATGTACAACATCGCTTCGGAAAAATTCGCGAATAAAAAAAAAGATAGTAATCGCGTCTATGCGCCACGCGACTGTGGTAATTCATTCATATAATATATATGTAATGTAGCGAGCAATCGTATATGTGGCGGATTACACATGGGAAGAAAAAAAGACAACTGGAGTGTTGCTCAGTACACAGGGGCTACAAAGATCGACGGTAGCACAGGGATTTCGGTAGTAGCTAATACTAGCAATAATAATAATAATGGTAATAATATAATCGTCGTGTATATGTGAGCGTGTGCGCATTATAGGAATCGTAGGTGTGTATATAAGTATATATACGTATGCGTTAGCACTGAATTAGGTCAACCATAGGAAATTTTTTCTCATCTCCCCTCACCCCTTTAATTCTAGCGTGCGGTAGAGATATATATATATACGTAATGCGATCGAAAAATCGATTTTCATTTAACGTTCGAATAAAAGTCTCTCTCTCTTCTTCTTCTTATACACCTTCTCCCTCCCCCCCTTCAACCCACGGCCCTATAGACTCCACTCTTTGATAACCCGTAATACGTCCGATTCTGTCTTTCTTTCGTTATTCCCTTTCTCTATTCTTATTCTTCAACATCGTCGTCGTCAAACGTATATTCTATACATATTACAGTAAATTTACAACGGAGAAACGACGGCACGAAACGTACGCGTTCTTGCTGTATATGCTGAGCTCGAAAAAAAGAAAAAAATTTTTTCTCGTGCAGACGACCTCCTGTCTTTAACTCTCGCTTTCTCTCTCCCTCGCTATCGTACGGTTGTATATACGTGCGGGATTAGCAACGCGGATTTATTCACAGTCTCTCGCGTGATGACGACTTTTTTATTTATTTAATGTTCTTTTTTGTTCGCGTTGGTCGTACTGTACTACTTCTCGTTCTCGCGCGTGTGTCTCTCGTCGCAAATACAATTTTCTCGATTCAGGCCTACATTATTTGCTTTATTGTCCATTCGTCGATTGGTATAGGTAATTATATACGTTGCGACAGTTCTTTTCTTATTTTATATTCCCCCGTGATTAGTTTTTTTTTTCCTCTCCTTCAACTTCTCCTCGAAAGTGCACGATATTACAGCGTGGTGGTTCGTCAAAGTGGCAGTCCGTCCATTTTTTTTCTTTCCTCGCTTTGTATTCCTTATCACGGAACTTTTTATCTCAACCAGTCAGTCCCCTCCTTCCCACTTTTGTGCTCTCTCGCGCGCGCGCGTCCTCGCTTTCTCTTTCGCTCATGTGTCGTAGCGAGCAATACTATTTTTTTTCCCGCGATACATTTAATTTGCTTCGCATCGTGCTATACGCGCTCTTTTCGTTCCTCGATCTTTCCTTCCCTTTGCTGTGGGTTTCACACAAGACGAATAAAAACGATAAATTTCGCGTCGTCGCCAATGTCACTGTGTCGTTTTTTTTTTTTTTTGTATAATATACTTTCGTGTTTCTCTGGAGATGTATATTTTTGTACAGTTGTGGTTTTCGGTTTTGCGTGCGTCACGTTCTTTTTCTGCCCCCCTCCCTCTGGTCGTTCTTCCTCTCGTTGCCCTTCTCCTGTGCCCTCACACATGTCCCCCTTAAACACTCCTGATTACATTATTCCTCCGTCTCTATGTTATATTTTCTGTTTGTTTATGTATGTGTGTGTATATAATACGTCCCTTTCTTTAGCCCCCGTCTGACTTTTTGGTGCTATTCTTCTTCTTTTCTTATTCTCTTCCTACAGTCGTTTAGAATATCGGAAGGAACGCTCCAATAACGGAGATTAATATGACGAGCGCAACTGCGACGCAGATCATTATAAAGATCATTTTCTGTGGACAGAAAAAGTAAAAACATACGGCAGGTAAGTCTCATGGTTTAGTTCATTGGTGTACACACAGTCGACAACAGTTAATTCATAATCGTTATGTACAATTTTACTCGTCGGTATAGTATTTTTCTTTAGGATGATAAAACTGGGCATTTCGTAAAATGAATATAGATTTCAAATCCAAAAACTAAAGCAGTCAGTAGATGAAAAAAAATAATAAAAAAACGTCTAAATAGCTGCTCATTCAAGAAGAGTTTTACTTTGAATAATAAGAGATATAAAATGTAAAAAGAGAAAAAAGTTTGAAAAATTGTATATATATAAAAAATGTTAAATCAACGTGCTCTACGTAATATAAAATTTAGCACGCAAGGTGTGCTGCCTCTGCCGAAGCTCTGCGTGTTTGTATATTTTCACCTCGCATTCGGTTTTGCGAAAGCCAGAAAATTTTGTTGAATAAAAAAAAAAAAAAAAATGTAGGCTCGTATGTTTGAAAGTCATGCAAAATGAGTTTATGTTGGGTCTGCTTGACTGATCGTTTATCTGTACCAAAGGTTACGTCACAATATCAAAACTTAGATTCGTATGTATATTCCAAAGTCATGCAAAAGCAGTTTGTGTCTCGTTTCTGTAGCGAATCGTGTTTCTGTATCGTTATGTCACAGTGTATACGATGTTCGTGAGTAATCGTGGCTGTGTGTGTATATATATTTACAGTATTCGTGTACAGCAAGTATGAACACGTGTCAATCGGTCATAATGATCTAAGGCAGTTAAACTTCATTTGTCATATAATCTCCATGCGTTTTGTAAAATGATGAATTTATTATATACTGTTTTCCAATAGCCATCGCACATGAGAGACTGTGAGCATATCATTATGATGATTATCGATCGTGAGTTTTCTTGCCTTTGAGCATAAGCGTTTACTAAAATACAAAATAATAATAATAATAAAAAAGAAAGCAGGAAAACTCACTTTTCATGAAATTTTGACGCCAATATAACAGCAGTAATAATCTACCAAAAAGCATGCCAAAAAAGTACAGTAGTCTACCAATAAGTAATCAAACTACCATCGAACCTACCTATATAGCTACACGAAAAAACGTAAAATCTACGTTCTCGACACATCGCAATTACCGCGTTACAAAAGCCCCTCCCCGCTAAACACGGATCCCAATCCCCTTGGCTCCATTATACACTCTCTTTCTCTCTCTCTCTCTCCCTTCCGCGCGGCAATCAAGCGACTACATTGTCTTTCAATTCCATCCACGATCTTTTCTCGCGTGCGCGCGAATTCTAGCGAGCGGGCGATTTGCGCGGGTAAAGCTATAGAGCTGCTGCTGGCTTTCTCACTCGGTGCGCATATAAACTCAATCTGCGGGATTACCAGGGCTGCACGGGAATCGAATCTCTTACGCTGCTTCGTTCGCTGTCTGCGTGTGCTTATTCTAGTCCCGTGGCTCTGGCTCTCGTGTCGGTGGGGCGGCGCGCTCACACTTTTCCCGCCGGCGCCAGGTAAACAAGCCGGCGAAGGCCGAATGCTGATCATCCGAGGAAAAAAAGGAAGCACACACACAAAACGAAATCACGGATAGTATTGAGTGAATCTTTATTGAGCGCGTTCGCGTTTCTTTTCTATAGGTTTCTTTTCTTTTTTTGTTGTGCTGGTTGGAGAGAGGGAAAAGGGTAGTGCTGGTTAGAGGTACGGGGGTTGATGGTGAGAATTGGAACAAGGTTTTGGTTAAGTAGTCTTTTTTTTTGGCCAACATGTACTGTATTGTAAATAACTTTGTAACTAGCAAAGATTAATTAGAAACGTATACCGATATATTAGAAAATTATAGAATTTGTTGATATATAAAAGATCAGATTTACAAAAACAATCAATTACGGTCATTTAATAAAAAGTAATTTCTTCAAACACCGTAAGAATTTCCATCATCCAAATTGTTTAAATTTTCCACGTAACAAAAGACACTTGCTTCCAATTTATTTTTACATCTATACTTTCATCTCTGCTGTTGTAAATTGCACTTTTCCTTCGTACACCCCAACCGCATAATAACCCATTTTTTTTCCTCTCACAATTTTAAAAACTACCTACGTACGCAAAAAAAAAAAAATCCCGAATCTCAATTTATAATCTATACGATCCCTCTTAAAATTCAGCCTGAATATGTTTCACCCATATACATACACACACAAGCGCGCGCGCATATAACACCCGGCAGGCATGAAAGAATGCAATCAGTTACCCGCGCGCGAGCTCGCGGTGTAATTTACATGATTACACGTGCTCTCTCTCTCTCTCACTCTTTTTCTACCTCACTCGCGCGAAAAATCGAACTCCTTCGCGCATGAAATCAGGGAAAAATCCATACTCCGCAATTCCGCTCTCGCGCCAAACAAAGATAAAAGAACAAAACCTTTCAACGACGACGACGTCGACGACTCTGTATATCTAACGAACGGCAAAATTTTCACGACTACGCGGCAAATTGGATTGCGCTGTCGAGTTTTCGAAAAAAACGAGGGCGCGCAGCTCCGATACTCTCGTAGTAGTAGTACCACTATTAAAGATAAAAAAAGAACAGCAACAGCGGCAAGATTCTTTCGTTCATCCCCTCTCTCTCTCTACTGGCATGCACTGGGCAAGCACACAAACTCACATGCCACGTGCCACTATATAGATACGCTATCGTTTCTCCCATCGGGCATTGTTGCGATTACCGCCGCGATGCAATTACCCGGCGGCGGCGTGGTTGCGGGAGGAAGGCATAGAGGTATATATAGGGTTGCGGGGGGACACAGATAGAGATAGAGAGAGAGAGGTTGAGTGCAGCCACCCCCCTCTCTCTCTCTCTCTCTTTCTCGCGGCATCGGGCCGGGCTTATTTCCTCTTTCGCCGGGCCGAGCTTAATTGCTTTCGCCGCCGAATGCACACGGCCGGGCCACCGCTCCGTCGTTCGTTTACACACAGACACAGCTATACGTGTGTATGCGCAGGGGTAGGCTATCACTCTATCGCCTGGATCCTAAAGACCGTGACGAGAGTCGACACGAGGCACCAAACACGCACACATGTATGTGTGGCTGTTTTTTCCTTCTTTGAGAGAGAGATTGACGGTCTGGTGACTCGTGCGCTCGTGTCGTCGTATATTTATATATATATAGGTAAATGTATGTACAACAATGCTCACACGACATTTATATACTACCATACACGTCTGAGACAGCGCACACGTTATATATGTATACAGAGAGATATATAGGCTTGCTCTACGGCCCCTCTCCCTCTCTCTCTCTTTTCAGGCGAGAGAGGGAGACGGGTATAATATGACACACGTACGTATATATAACAAGGGTGGTGTGTATACACACATATATAGACGGCTGGTTGCGGGAAGAGCTATATATGTATGTGTGTGTCGTTAAACCCGTGCTGCAATTTGTTTTGCCCGCTCTGCACTGCAGTTTGTAAATAAACGCGGGGGCGGATGTGTGTTTGCGCTACCGTATGGAATATATGCGTTTTTCTTTCATATAGAAGCAACGTGTGTGTGTGTGTGTGTGATGTTTGGATGAATATTGAGAAATCGCGGTAAGCAAATGTGTGCATTCGTTAGGGGATGAAAGGTGCGAGAGCTGCTGCAATATGAGTTTGCGGTAATATTTTTAGTAAAAGCGTTTTGAATATTGCGAAAGTTATATGTATATATTACGAGATATTATTATTGCAGCACGAGTATATCGTTCTATACCTATATGTTACACACTTTCCACTTAGCTAACAGATATATAATAGATATATTTATAAGTTAGTATACGAGGAGTGTAGAAGATAGGGGGTTAGGATTGTTATAGGATAGTTTTGGAAATAGTGAAAGAAGTACAGTGTATATAGATATTTTACGCCTGCCATTTGCCGCGTGCGACGTCCCACTGAAGGTTCTTGCGCTTGTATGTTTTAGAAGAATGTAGTCTAAAAAGGTATAAGTAACATGAGAGAGTATTGTTATATAGGTACCCGGCCGATAGTGGAGTAAGAGAGATTTTTAAAAGCACCGGTTTGTGGAGTATAGATATATATATGTAACCGAAAAGGTGAATTATCGAAGCACCAGATTAATAATTGCGAAAATAGAATATTTGGGTTAAATTTTGAATTTTTTTTTTCTCCTCATAGTATATAGATTCGTATATAGATGGAGATTTTGCAGATTCGCGGATTCACGATCCAACGAGCGTATATACGAATAAAAAGATAAAAAAAATAATAAACCGTATATTCAAACCTTGGAATTCATCTCGTATATAAAAGTACAAAAATAACATTCGGGATAAATAAATATTCATACGGCAATTTTTATTTACTCCGGTCCGCGGCATCCTCGCGGAGGGACTCAATCAAGTCGTCATTAAAATTCCTGCGCTCGTTACGAAGTCAATTAAAAAAAACAAGGAAAAATATCCTCCGTTTTAACAATCATTATCATCACGCACGAACACGCTCGTCGGACCGTATAAATCACACATCGTTCCCGCGGCGGAGAATCGGCTCATCTCTCGTCGTATATATGCATGTGTGTATATGTCTTTCTGTGTACCGTGCGTTGCGTTGTATTTTACCTTGCGGGCTTTGCTCTTGTACTGCTCGGCTTGGACGAGCTCGCCGTGCGCCTTCCCGACGTGGTCGCCGGTCTGAGTCACGCAGTACTCTATCCGGTCCATCATTTCGCCCTGATCCGTTGTTGTTGTTGGTGTTGTCATCGTCGTCGTTGTGGTTGCATGGGATTAAGGGTGCGTGTGTATGTGTGTGTGTGTGTATGTGTACAGAAGGGAAGGGTTGGGGAAAAGTTCATTCGTATAAGGTCGTCGTGTCGCGCGTGTGACCCGTTTTGCGACACGGCACAGACGTACGTTAGTGTTTTGTATGTACAGATGTGGGTGAATGTGTGAGGGTGTAAGGTATATAGAAGGACGGTTGGGTAATGGGTCACATGTGGATTTTTCGCGCGCGCGCGAGTGGGCACGTGTAAATACGCAAGCGAGCGAGAGGCATCGTTTCGCGCGATTTTTGCGTATTTACGTAACGCACACGCGTGCAGAGCGAGAATAGGGGAAGGTGGATGCAAGGATAGACAGATAGACATACACGTAGACGCGCATGTGTATGTACATGTATAGGCGATAGAGAAGAAATATATATATAGAGAGAGACACGCACACAGACATATGTACATAAGTTTCACCAACAAGTCGGCAGATACAGATAGATAAATATATATATGTAGAGACACGCACACGTACACGTAGAATAATGTCGTTATACAATACACGCGTAGCGCACACCAATGTTAAAGAGTATAAGATATATACACACATCATCGCGTTAGGAACGATTGTATATGTAATATATCACAGATTATTATACACATATATGTTAGTCAGCAGTTAGTAGTATATATAGACAGAGCAGCAGTGGACAGAGGCACAATCGTCACACCCATTTTGTCAAATTGTACAGAGTTCGTTATTAGAGTGAGAAAAAAATTAATTATGTATTTATATAAAGTTATATATCGTGAGAAACAAAAATCAGGTACACAATATATTGATGGATATTTATATTTAGTTGTTGTTGTTGTTGTTGTCGTTGTCGTAGTTTTTAACGTTATTTTTATACATTGTAACAGAAAAAAAAGCAACGAAAGACAGAAACAAAACGTAAAAATCACAGGATACGATGTGTTTCAGGTCGATGTGTACAAATGACAAAACAAACGAGTACAAAGAAAACAGGCGTTACGATTTTTTTTTTACGTTCAAGTCCAGTTTTGTTTTATTTTATTCATTTTTTCGTTAAAAATCGCACGTGTCAGGTTCGCAGAAGACGAACGTGGCACGAATCGCCGGCAAATCAAAAGGCGAGAAACCAAAACCAAGTTATGTTAGATGATGATGATGATGATAGAGACGTCGATGCGCATCGACAACGTCATAGCGATGAGTTAAATGGCGAGCAAACGTATATGAATAACACAGAAAGAAGCGTTTAACCAAAACCCAAGAATTCATTGTAATATGAGAAGAATCGTGATTCAGGAGAGAACGGAATGCGAACGGGAAGAAGTGGATGAGAGTAGGTGGGGGGGAAGGAAGAGGAGGAAAACAGAAAAAAAATATGACCAATTAGAGGGGTCGATCGAATGGGGAGGACTCACCCGTCGGGCTTTGCTTTGATACTTGAGTGCTTTTTTGGTGTCCTGCGTGGCCGTCTGCACGTAGTCGACCGCGTGCTCCACATGATACTCTATGCGATCTATCATCTCGCCCTGTATTTTTTTTTTTTTTTTTTATCGAGACACCGAAACGAACAGCCGGCGCAGCAGCCGCAATTCCCCAAGGACAGTGTAGTAGTAGTAGAAGTGGTAGTAGTAGTAGTAGTAGTAGTAGTAGTAACAACGCCAACCAGGAGGAGAAGAGCCAATAGACAAGAAAACGGAAAGGCAAGAAAGCGAGTTAGTGTACAATGGAAGAAGAGGATGACAGATATAGACAGAAATGGTTCACCCCTTGATGTAATTGTCGAAGCCTGATTGGTTTATTGGCTGGCTTGTCGGGATAAATCATTTTTTCGCGAAATATTGCGAGTATAAAGTCAAAGGGTGAGCCATCACGTATTATACAGTATATTATATATATATCGGGGAAAGTGCAGCATCAAAGGTTAACGCGTGACGTTAAAACAGTTTATGCGATCACTTGATGTTGCACTTTCGTAATTATTTTGTCATTATGTTATTTTAGCTCTAGAGAAACGTTATACCTTACGGTTATTAATTAGTGAGAAAAGTCGAGTAGGCTTGTAAGTATAAGTTCGTAAATAGCGTTAAGTTTTGAAAAATTGTTTTTTAATATTAATTTGAAAATGTTTAGTTCTGAGACATTACAAGACGTTACAAATGAAGAGATGAAAGGTTCTTTTGACAAAAACAGCGCCGCGCCCACTGTTTCTTTATTTGATTCATTTTTTTTTTGTTCAAACGTTACGAATAGCATCACTCAAGAAACACAATTTCAATATGTTTTTATTTTTGCAAGCCACTCGGGGTTATATGGGGTCTTATATATAATAATAAATGTCATTTAACTTATTTATACCAACCGCAACAGCAAGTTGCTATCATTAGTCATTAAAAATATAGAAAAAAAAGGGTGATCACAATGTCGGAGTAAAATAACTTTCTGAACTTTAGCGTAGTCTATGCCATTGTTTAGTGTTAAGATATATAATTTAAAAATTTTCGATAAGGTTATTGTAATGCTGTTGCGATTGGGAAACTGAAAATAAAACTGATTAATTTATATCTAAAGTAAATGCTAAAAATTAGGGGTGCGAACGAATAGTTCGAAATTTTTTTATTTTTTTTTTCCATTCCAAAATGCAAGCAGGTGAAAATAAATATTTAGCTTACATGAAGCTAATCCAAAACTTTTTATATCAATATAAAGTTGTTAGAAATAACTTTGGACTCGTGAATTTTTTCGAGCTTTTTTTTCGAGTAAAAGTTTGAAAAAAAGTTCAAGATTGTTTGCATGAATCTCGTGAGCTTGTAAGTTTTTTTTTGTTTTTTGAGCTGTTGATCTTTTTTAGTTTACTAAATGAATGTGTTGGTTAGAAAATGTGGGTAATTACAATTTACTATTTATCATTTACAATATTATATTTATAAGTTCATGAAAAAAATAAAATAAAATAAAAAATACAAGAAGTTTTCGAACTGTTTGTCGCACCCCTGCAAAAATCTCTTTATATTAAAAAAAAAATAATAATAATAATTATACTATTTTTTCTGAATGTTAAAAAATTCATCTATAACAATTCAGATTAACAATAGGCAATATCTCAGCCGTGAAAAGTAATACTTTACCTGACTTTCCACCAGCATGGCCATGTCCATAAACATGTCATGGAGTTCCCTAATAGAGTTTTCTAATTTTATGATGTCAGCGTGGCGAGCCTCGATATCCGCTAGAGTTTGTTTGGCTTGTTGCGTTTCCATAATGATCTGCAACGACAGGCGACAATCAGTATTATATATATAACACATAAACCTGCACGTACACACGCGAGAATCAAGAATCGCGCGCGAGGAGGCTTGCAGTACAGTAGTTTGCTCAAATCAGATTACCCAGTCAACAATATATAATCTGATTGAATTGTTTCGCGCGGGGACAAAAGAACTAATGTCCACATCTAGCTAACACACACATAATGTATATATAGAGACAGAGAAACAGGGACGAGAAGAATCACAAGAGTCAGTTAAAAAATTAGGTTGCGTAAATTGGATTACCTTGCGGGCAGGTTCACACGTCGTTTTTTCAATTCTCTCGATAAAGAGAGCTGGAGGAAATTAGAAACGGAGCGCGCTTCATCGGTTATTAAATTTCGTATCTCGATTCCTCCAATGTTCCGTTCCGCTTGACTTTACCGTATAAGTTCCTGCCAAAACGACCCCGACAAATTCACGATACCACTATATTCTATACCTCCAGAAACAAATTGACCCCCGCATTTTCATTTCGCGCCGACACCCGTCAACGACAAAGCAAAAAGACAAACCGTCACGGCTCACGAAAACAAAAAAACGAATCGACATACAATACACCTTATTTCTCCGTGTGTGTGCAAAATCGAGCGGTGTATAAAGGCAATTACAATGGCGCGCGTTGGCCCAGCTCCAAGCTGGAGTTAATTGCTAATTTAGCGCGGCGATCCGCTGCCGCAGTTTTTGTGCACCGGCACCAGAGACAGAGAGAGAAAAAAAGTCGGGCAGGATTAAGGGTTGGGGAGGTAATGGTTGTGCAGACTTACGCCTTGTGTGAAGACCGCCGGGTTGCCCTGCTCCAGCATCTCCTCGAGCTCCTCGTTAGTTGTCGTCCTACCCGCTGTAAAAGGGATCGAGAGGTGTTAAGTGGGATAACGATGACGATGATGATGAGAGAAACGTCGGGGGTTGCTCGCGTTCGCTTCGATCGCGTGATTGCGGATTCCCGAGCGTTGAAATTTTCGTTGCCGCGGATTGAGGTAATTGAAATTTAGTGAACTTAGCGGCTTTCGCGCTATTTAAAGCTGCATTTTCTTCTTATAATCTGTTTTAATTTATTTACGAATGACTGCGTGCAGTATTGTTTTGCTTTATCATTAGTAGTAAACTACGTTTCTATCTTATTTTTCTTTTTTTTTAGCGTTCAACTTTACAGTGTTAATTTAGCTATTTCGAAAATCTAATTTGAATCTGGCATAGTTCATCTTACCCGAAATAAGCGATCTTTCAAGTTTATTATTTATATATTCATTTTATTCGCACAGGGGATTACCCTGTTTACCAGAAAACTCCTCAACAGACACGCAAAGTATTCAATTAAGCCGCCAAGTAAAGAACTAAACTAGTAAAACTTTACTCATTCTACTACAATTCATTAAATTACAAATTACTGAACGACAAAGAATGAAAAATGACACCCTGGAACCAAAAAGTTTTATCCACGAAGCAGCTCCAACACCGCGAGACCTACAACCGCTCTCAAAATAGAATAGTTTTAAAACGCAATCCATACGCCCCCATATTCTCATAAACCCATTAATTAAAAGCAAATGTTGATTAGGAACACACTTGACACGCTACTAGCAGCAACCCCGCGCGCCGCTACTATACTATGGCATCTCCCGAACGCATCATCCTCCCCCGCACATACGCGCGCCTACCCCAAACACCCACCCCATCGTTCCACGGTAGTACAAACACCGCAGCCGCGTACTATAGCCGCGCACGATGATGTCATCGTCCTCCCTGTTTTTCCCACGCATTTCCCCCGCGCCTCTTCCGAGATTTCATCCGGATGTTTGCCAACGCGACTGCGCGTGTAGGAAGAGATACTGATGCTGCTTGTTTGGCCACACGTGGGGGGTGAACGAGAGATGTGCGAGGTTAGGCAATAAACGTCCGAGAGACATGTATGTTTCCATGGCTGTGATGTGTGTGTGTGTGGTATTAAATAGAAGGATGAACTTACTGATTTCCAGCTGTCGTTGTATCCTGCCCTTACATCGTTCCCTGTAATCGGTCTGTGTCCGATTGTACTCCGTCATCACCTCGACGAACTTTCTGGATAACGTCGAGTGCTGGGTCTTGCGTATCCTCAGGTCCGCCGACGATTTGTTCGTGTGCTCCTCCTGCTCGATATTCTGCTCTATCACTGTAAGCAGCAGCGGCAGCAGAGTGTAAGTGCACGGTCATTCGGGAATGGGGGATTGCGGGGATGAAATTTAATGGGAGTTATATTTTGAGAGAATTAAGATTGTTCACAGTTTAAGTATTCACATCTTTTCTTGAATATACTTAGTGGTTTTTGTTAATGGTTAGGATAAAAATTTCTGAGATGTGTAGAAATAATTGTTAAGTCGTTGAGCGTTTACTGTAAGAAAGGTATTGCAGTTATCGTTAGTTTGAACCTTCCACACACATAATGGTTAATTTATCTCTAGGTACCCTGATAGAAATGTTTCTTTATCGGAAATGGGCAGGAAAATAATAAATAGCTAATTTCTAGGTAGTGATGAAACGATTATCCCGATCATATTCTCTATTTAATGGAGATGAGGTAACCTTAAAATGGTTTTTACTAAATTTTCTCTGTAATCTGATCATGTATTTAAAAGCGAATATTAAAAAAGATGATAACCAAAACGTAAACACGAATAATTCGTAGTCAATTCATTTATAATCCTGTTTCAGGGGATACAAAAGGAAAGAATGATTTTTCCGTTTGATTCTGTCTCTCTCACAGCTTGTCATAATAGAAAGTCTCTTATAAGCCATTTTCTAGCTAAAAAACTGTCCAACTTTAATATCTTTTAAATACTCATAAATAAGCGTAATAAGTGTAAAAACTGAATCTATTATTCTGTCTATATGACTGAAAAAATCGTTTCATTGGTGGATAGAAATGGCAAAGAAAAGTGTCTAGTTTTTAGAGATTATTGGAGAAACTAGCTATTTATTAGGTGATGAAATAATGGAATCGATTTCTACCAGGGTATAAGTATAGAAGATTCATTTCACGCTGTGTATTGTAAATGTCATCAACCGTAGACCTATCCGATACATAGTACCGTTTCAAATGGATTTTACATTTAAATTCCTTTAAATCGTCTCTACATTCTCATTTCTCAGCAATTCGTCAACTTCTTACAAACCTTTACACGCTTCCGCAAAGATAATCTTATCACAAACCAACTAAGAGAACAATAACTCACCCTTTAACTTGGCTCTGACTTTATTAGCAGTTTTCTTGATGTCGGCCATCAAGTCCTCCAGCTCCATTTTGACTTCTGCAACAAACAAACACAAAACCATCCATTAATAACAAAATCCAACGTATTATACACCTTCATTCTACACCCAACTCAAATCATCTATAAAGGAACGAAAAAAAAACGAGAACTCCTTCCTCGTAATAGCAATTTTTCGATCCCCCCGAAACTCGGCCACGACCCTCGCCAGACAAAAAAGAACTTTCCTCTTCCTCCCTCGCGGAAAAGTGCCTATTAAATAATCGATGAGAGCTCGCCCGCTTTCCAACTTATGCTAAGTATACGAACACGCGTCTGCTCCCATATATACGTGTGTGTGTGTGTACTATCACGCGCCCGCGCAACAGGTAATTATATCGGGCCGCGCGCATCGCAAAGGGCAAGCCCTACATTATACATACATTTTTTTTTTAAGAAAGCAGTGTATGCGGGATATAAGACGAACAGAAAGTGAGAGAGATGAGTGCGCGTGTTTGACTTACGTGACCGAAATGCAGTAGAGCCGGCTGATAATGCGGACGAAGGAGGAGGAAGGGGAACGGCGAGAGGAGGTAATAAAGAATAGATTTGGGACACGAAGGGGGTGGCGCCTGCAGAGAGGCTTTAGAGGTCGATCGGCGGGAGCGTATATAGTCCGGGGACGGCGGTATTGTAAATCGTGACGCGAGGATCGAGTGTTTTCGCGATTAGTGCACACGCGGGTTATGAATTTTGTATCCACGATATATTATATAAATTTGAATCACGTATATATAATGAAATGCAGCTGACCAAAGATGCGTATATAGTTTAGGAAGCGCACGAGACGTGGGCTTAGCTCGGTTATTTCTGTATAGCGCAATTACGCGGCCGTCCACCCCCGCAAAGCCTTAACAAAATAGTTTCCTCGTACCTCGCGCTGTCTCGACGCTCGCGTGCAGTATATAGCGACGTGTATACTCGGGGGCAAAAACTTGGGGGATTTTCGCGTGGGGGGAGGGAGGGTAAACATCCGACTCACTCACCCACCCACGCCCAGGCGCTTAACTCCCTCTCTCTGTGCATATTGCGAGCGTCTCGGCCGTCCAGACGGCTTTTTTGCGCATGTGTGTCCGTTTTATCGGGTTTCTCCCGGCGACGGTGGTGAGTAATGCAATTTTTGTCGGACGATGGCCATTCTTTTATAACGAGGGCGCAGTGGTCTGGGTGATAAAGAAGTTAGAATGGTTTTGGTTTATAGGGTTGAAGTTTTGTGTACCAAAGGGGCCGGCGCACACTTAGAAAATTACAAAAGCAATTTCAAAAATAGGATAACGATGCATTAACCCGTTAATTGCCGCCGCCGCCGTATCCTATTTCCGTGAAGTAATTAGCGCGCGAGGTCTCTGCCATAATCGCCTTTTGCGATGTAATTAAGCAGGTTTTTCGTATCCCACCCTTGACAATTTTCCCGTAAACCACAGCAGCAGCAGTGCCACACCGACCGTCTAAAATTCATAAACTAGAAAAAAAGGAACGATATTATACCGTCCACACCACGCTTTATTAATTTATTCATTGTCTTTTTCCTCTATGCGCGTTCGCGCACGCACATTGTTTCTCGAAATATATATATACCCCTTTAATACCGACATTTCTCGGGGATTTCAGGCCACATAAAACCGCGAAACTCTCTTTCTCTCTCTCTCTTTTTCTCCCTCTCGCTCCTCGAGAATATTTTCCGCGCGGTAAACTCGAGCGCTCGCGCGCTCACTTCAGCTTTGAATAATGTTTGATTCTTTTTCCAGCGCGAAGAGGGAGTTCGCAAGCAGAAAGAAGAAAGTGTGCGGCGAAAGAGAGAGAGAGAGAGAGAAAAGTTCTTCTCGACTTGATGGGGCACGAGCGCGCCAGCCGGTAAAATAGCCGAAAGAGGTAGGCGGATGGAAGCTTTAGTGGGTCATTGACGTCGAGCTTTTGTGAGGTCTATATAATGTGTCTTGGAAATTACTCGGCCCGCACGGTGAGGAGTCCGTTCGCGTGGATGTTGCGTTACTTTTTAATCTCGGTTTGTTTTCATCTCCGGTTAGGTGGTCGGTGAGAAAGTTTTGCGGGTTATAGGCCGCTGCGCGCGAGGTCAGATGATTTTTATAGCTAAGAAAGTGGGGTGGTATGAAATATGAGATGAGAAGTTGTTTATGCGTTCTTATAGAAGGATGTATATAGGAATGGTGAAATGAAACCGGATGGGCTATAATTAAAAAGAATAAACTCTGTTTCGAAGTATACAAATTAGTAAAATTTACTATTGTTTGGCGAAAACTATTAAAAAATGTAGTCATTTTAATTATTCAATTAAGTAAATATTACAGATTTACATCTACGAATAAAATAATAATAATTTTCATACACGACCAAGTGATGCACACTTTATACACAAATCCAACGTCACTTCGTCACCTATATTTATGACGATTACTAATAACCGACGCGCCTCGATAAAAAATAATCAAACAAAACCTCATACCCGTGCCCAATTAAGCCCTCCCACCCAAAGACCTCTAACCTAAAAAAGAAAAGCGCCAAGCCTTCCATCACCCGACCTAATCATTTTTTAATCTCCAACCACGCACGCGCGCCATTAATTAATTCACAAGCTGTCACACTCTCACCGAAATAAAAGAACAAAACAGCTGCCACGTGGCTGACCGTACGCCGAGCTAAACCACTATACTCGCGCGAGCCGACTTTGCGTCTCCGCATATAATCTTCTTCACGTTACATCACGCGCGTGTATACGTATTATAACGAGACGGACTGGCACACTTCATTATAAAATACCAGACCGTAAAAGCAAGCGAGCGCGAGAGAGAGAATGACCGTGGGTGGTGTAAAAATAGCGAGGGTCGTAAACGAGCGCGTGTTTTTTCGGACTTGCAAATTTCATTCTCCGGATGGTTCTCCAGTCGCCGAGAGCAGCAGTAGCAGCATAGTTTCGGGATATAAGCGGAGTTTAATTGCGAGCGAGACTCGGAAGGTCTTGTTTTTTAGTGTAATACGCGTTCCGAGGGTGTAATTGGTCGGAGAAAAAGGCTACGCGCTTGTATAAAGGGGTTTAACGGTGCGTGTGTAAAAATTGAATCATTACGTAACTCCTCATCCCGAATAAGATAGGCAGTTTTTATTTATGACCGCGCGGTAGACGACATTCCGCAACGGCGAGCAATAAAATTCTCTCCTCATATAACGTTCCTCCGGTTCGCAAAGTGCGCGTAACAATTACACCTCCCCGGTATTCCTTATATTAATACACCCACTCGCTGCCATTTTCGAATTCCATGCGCTCTAGCACCGCGTTATTTCTCTAAGCTACCCGTCCAAAAAAGACGATATGAAAGGCGCTAACCGGACTGTGGAAAACCCATCCTCCACACTTTATAGCACGCTGGTATAAGCCCCTGAACCCGCAGGCATTTGCAATCCGCGGCGTTAAGACACCTCGCGCCACCCCCGGGTCAACCGCGAAATTGCAGGCGCAGAGCTGCTTCTCTCTTCACACACGTCAGAAATACCGCTAATGATCCTCATGCGCTATATACATATATACACCGAGTTTCGTGCGCTGCAGGTCTCTGATAGCACGTGTGCGCCGTTACATCGTTGATACGATGGTTCCCTCTCGGTTCTTTTTCTTCTTAATTTTGTTAATTAAGTTTTTCAACTGCGGGATATAATTAAATTGGAAGCAGAGGTGAATGGCGGCATGAATTTTTTAGTAAAGAGGGTGACCTGAAAACCTCTGCCGCCGGTGTCTCTGCACATCTATATGGATGTACGTATATATAAGTACAAGCCAGGCTGTGACTTTTAAATGGCATATAATAGGTCTCGTCTACATTGTATTCGTTCATATTTTATCGGGGCGTATATAGAGTCCAGCCGCTCCGCTATCCGCAATTTCGCACTGCGTATACACGCGGCCGGCGGCTTATTCAAATTCCACTTCATCACCCGGGGGCTAAATTTACATTCTCGAAAATGTATATTTAAAATTCAGCTGAAAATTATATATGTTCTTAAAGCCAAAGTGCGGTAACATTACAGTAATTACTCTACCATTCTTATAAGTCAAATCGCCATACCTCATATATCAAAAATATACTTTTATATATCTAATAATAAATCGCACCTGTTATACATAATATTCTCCGTTATATGCCCCACAATTACACCAACTCGCTCGCTAAAAGGCGAATTGCCGTCCCCTCGGCCCCCCATAAAAGAAACAACGAGTATATAAGAAAAAAAAAAGAAATTCCCTCGTCACTTAAAAAAGCCCCTTTAAACTCCCGCACACTGCAGACCGCCATGCATTACGCAACGCCGCGTAACCTTTACACTCTCCCATCTCCATTTACAACTCTTCCTCTCTCTCAGCTACCACCCACTCAGCACCATAACCCCCCACGCGTTCCACCCTTTGATCGCAATATTCCACGGGGCGCGGCGGCGACTGCTACGTCAGCGTGGCGGCGGCGGTGGTCCACCCACGGGGGGCGATGACGCGAGCGCGCGTATATATATACGTGTGTATCGCGAGACTGGTGGGAGTATTATAGTATAGGCGCCGCCGTAGCCGCTATGCCGGCCGACGCTCATGAATGAACGATCGGGAATATACGTGTGTGTATTATATATAGAATCGTGCACGCGGAAGGATTCCGATCATGTGGTGAGTCGTTGTTGGGATTGACGAGTGGGTGGTGAAATTTTAAGGGCCGGGGATATGTATATAGGATGGGATTATATGGTTGGGGAATGGGCAGAGGAATTCGATAGATTGGGAGATGATGTAAGTGTGTGAAGGAGGAAATGAAGTTTCGAAGTTACGTATTTAGTGGCGATATAGGAATAAAGAAGGAGGCTGATTTAAATTCGGTGCGTGGCGTGAAAAACAGCTGGTACTGTATATTTCGTATACAGTAAGTAAGTAGAAACAGGAGACCGCCCTGTCTCGGGTAACGAATATAGCGCGGAATTTGAACCTCTGTGAAGATGATACTTTATAAACATGCGCAAAGTTTTCTTTTCCCACCCCGTCTTAATACACCTCTCTGTGTATTATATTGATGTTGCTTTATAGTTTGAGTGTATTATTTCTGTGTACAGTACGCGTGTTGTTTAATATCCGGTTCTATATCGTTTACGCAAGGTTGCTCGGAACTTTCGCAGATACAGCATGAGCTAATTAAATAACGTGAAAACAGAAGCCTGTGATGTAAAGTTACAGATAATGATGTAATTTTGAATTTTCCAATCTAATTAAGAATTGCATCACAATTCATTACGACCTTTTCAGCATTTTCGCAGCCTCGAAAAACAATATATAAATCTAAAGAATCAGGTCCCAAACATTATTCAAACCCCGACACGAATCCCGCGATTCAACTCTCGCGCGCGCGTTATCGCTTAATTCACCGCGCGAAACACTCGATCCACCGCACAAAGCCACCGTCGCGAAAAAGGATTTCTCAATTACAAAGTAATTAGAGCCCGTTAATACCTCTCCGCGGGTATGACCTCGTTCCTTTGTCACCGCGCCCTCACTATACACAACATTCAATAGACCGCAATATTCAGCACCGGAAAAGAAAAGTCGCGGCGCTGCATATATATATAAACTTGCAGCCTTTTCTTGCTCTTACATTAGCCGGCTCTCCTTCTTATACTGGGTTCATCCTAGTTTCCTCCCGGGAATTATCCTGGGAGATGTCCTCGAGGACGACGAGCTTTTAGCGTCGGCGAGCGATAAAAGCCGTCGCTGCAGCGACCTCTGACTTTTTCAATGCGTCGAGGTGCGCGGGAGAGACCGGATATTAGGCGCTTTTTAGAGTGCGCGCGGCGGTGTCTTAATGTCCCGTTGGCAAAAAGGTGATTGGAGGGCGCAGCTGCGCGGGCTGGTTTTTTTTTGCGAGCTTGAAAAATGGTGTGTAACGAATTTCCTGGAAATTATAGTTGGAGAGGAATCAATTTTCGTTTCACGCTGCGGTTTCTTTCGTGCCGCCGCGCTGTTGGTCGTTTTCGTATAATTATAGCTATATATGGTGCTGGTCGAATATGTCTGTGAAATGTCCAAATTGATTGATATATAGTGCCGATAATTTTCCACACACTGACAGCTATAATTCGACACATTCAATTTAAAAAATCCCCGCTTTATCGACGCAATAACTCTCTAAAAAATCCCCTTTACACGAGATAACACCACACTCCCCTCTCTCGAAAAAAAAAATCGCTTCCATATCCCCAACTCCCACCAATTAATCCCGCCTTAAACCCTCGCGTTCCGCTGTACACACCCTGACACGAGATAGATACAAAAAATTGCCCGACCGTACATATATATCTATTGCATAACACGGGAGGAGTTTCTGCTGCTTTCTTGGCTCGGCTGCCAAGAGAGCTACATATAGTGCACTCGGCTAACCAATTTCGCGTTTCTCCCTCTTATCTGGCCGTTTGCTCGCGGAAAAAGAGAGCCGCATTCGGAAAAATGCGCGCGGCGCATTATCTCGCTACATTAAAGTCAAATTAGATCCGCGGGAGTTGAACGCGCACAAAAAAGGAAACGAACGTGAGAAAGTAGCGCGGGTTATCTCACTCGGAGATTAAAAAATTCGGTAAAAAGGCGTGTACTATAAGAACCGTCGCGCAAGTGTGACACGGGTGAGAAATGTGGGGAAGAGATGGGGCGAATGTCATGTCACGTGGTAGAGTTAGGGAAAAAACGGGTATAATCAGTGTGGAATTTGTCCTACAGGTTTTTTTGGATCTATCCCCGTTCAAAAGATTATATACTTTGCTCTTTAAAGGTTAGCGTTCGTTAAACTTCATATGAATATTTTGCATTACAATGTCATGCAAATTATCCAATCCTCAACGGAAATCACCACCAAAATCAGTATTCTCCCCCTCTACATATAGAAGATAAATTTCAAACCGCATAAAAATCCACGCGTGCGTCCCAGCGCGCGCTGATAAATCATTTGTAAAACTAACTCGTATCTCTCTCTCTCATCCTCCCACCTCTTTCGGGGAGGTTAACTCTCGCGACGCGAAATCGCACGTAATACCCCATCCCCGACGATCGTGCCGTAAAGCTCGCGTGGGACGTAGCAGCACCACCTCCTACTCCTCCATCCCACGGGACACCGTGTGCCCCCGTAGCAGCAGCCAACTATCTCCTCTCTCTTCTTCCTCCCACGTCAGACTGATCGATGGCGTCTGCATGGGTTTTGTTTGATCGCCGTCGTCGTCGACCGGTCTAATACTATCGCTCTCGCGTATTTTTTTCGAATTAAGCTATAATGGTTGCGCGGAACTCGGCTGGATGGACTATGTATGGGAATATATCGGGGACGACGACGTGCGCTGCATGACACGCAAGCGTGCAGGGAATTCCCGTGGCATGAGAGACAGGCGAATTGAAATTTCGGACCAAGCGCGCGGATGGGGCTATGATAATTATGACGTGGATTAAGATGTATATGGAAATGAGACGTGGAGGGGAGCGAGTGCTGCTGCTGATGTGATTTCAGTAAACACGCGCGTGCTCGGGCAAAGGGGAGTAATGAATTCAGCTGCGGTATATGCCGATAATAATAATAATGAATTTGCGTGGGGGTGTATTTTTGCAGAGGTTGCGATTATATTATTTATTAACGTACAGTTTATTGTGTCGATTGACGTTGGATGACGGTATTTTGACAAGTGAAAGGGGAAGGATTCTAATTTTTTTCACGACCTCGAATTCAAATAGATCCTTTTTACATCAACCTTGTTCAACCTTTCTCACACCCTATACACGCAAAGCATATCCCATACACCCCCGAATCAAGACATCAATCGACACCTCTTTTACACCAACCCCTCACTCAAAAAAAAAACCTTTAACCCAACGCAGCCCGGCAAAAAAAGCGCGTCAAAGGCGTGCGGTTCTCTCTCCGGTTGCGATATATATATATACGCGCGGTCCTGTGTACCCCCCGCTCCCATCGCTGCTTTTTACACGTGTAATCAATAAACCGGCCGTGTCATCGTTCGCTCTCTGCAGTAGCAGCAGAGAAGAGAATGCATATATATACCTATGGCGGGGCTTCGCGTATATAATCGGCTTATCCGCGAACGCGCATTTCCATCATATCGGCGCGACGGAAGCGAGGATTATCGCGAGGTATATAGCTATGCTGGGTTACCACAATTTTGCAAAACGCGCGCGGCGACGAGGTGTAATTGCATTACACGCCGTGTTTTTGTTGCGGCGCAAAGAGGAGTTGCGCGACTGCGGCCGCGAGTAATCGAGTTTTCGGAGTATAATAATGAGCCCGCGTGCTGTGTGTATATATGCTAAATGTGTGCAGACTCTGCGTATATAAGCATATGGAAAGGGTTTTTTTTTCGAGGGACGGGGGAGAATTATTTAAATCGCAACGGGTAAACGGATTATTTGCCGTCGTGCACCGCGATAAACTGCGGATTCGCGCGAGTTATATATTTGAAAATTATATCTTGTATCGAGGTATTACGCTATATTCGTTGTGGAAATATACTCTTACGTGCTAAAGCGTATTAACGTATCAAAAGTGATACTTTTATCGTCTGGATAAGCAACATTAGCCCGAAGAAATCTCGCTGATATACCTATATGTACACACGCACTAGCATGCGCAGTATTTAAAACCCCGCTGTACACAGCGTATATATATAGGTGCAAATCGACCATCGCCACGGCGAGCACCGCAAATTCACTTCCACTCGTGCATCCGAGAGAACAAAAATCGCCAACCCTAAACCAACACACTCACACGCGTTTGCCTCGAAAACCGTTTTGTTGCACACACAGACTCCCCTCTTCGATACTCTCATTCTCCGCATCGATTTTTCCGAAACAGCAGCGGAAAGATTGAGACCTTCTCTCGTGTCCCTAATAGGTACTTCACTCTCTTCCCCTACGCGCGTACTCCCGTACAATCACGTCGTTAAAGCGTCCGTCAATCCCCGGGCCAGGGATATAAAACGGGCCGAACTCTCTCTCTCTAGCTCGTTCCCCCCTCGGCGATGGAGACTACTATATATACGTGCGACACTCGGCCGAGCCAAGTTCCGTTAAACGAAACTCGCGGCATTAAACATGCAAATGAGGGAAGGAAGAAGAAGTTTCCGTAGACGCTGCGTTTCGCGACTAGCAGGAGAGATTGTAATAAGAAAGTTCTCCCGATGTGTATACGCGGAAATATCGTGCGCTACGACGACGACGGGGAAAAGTTGACACAAGTTTGCCAGGCTGTCGATGACGCGGCGCGTGTACGTGATGCGTTATATTACGATGACGACGACGGCCGCCGTTGAGTGAAACGAAAATTGATATTATATAATCTGGGAATGAAGGCGCGGGTGGATTTAGTTTCTTTCCTGATTAATTCTTTCGTGGTTGATGAGCCGGAAGGGATAATTATTATTTTATATATATATAGGTGGGTGGTACGAGCAAGGGTTTTAAGAAAGTTTATATAAAACGTCCGCGGTGGGTTATGCTAAGAAGCGGCCCTTCGCCGGAGGGCCGACGAGGGACGAGAGAGTAATTATTAGCAAGTTGGCTTAAGGAAATGGGATGAAAAATGTATTTCACGTTTAACCAGCAAAATCCGCACTCGCGACGTTTAATTATAAGTAACTCGTGAACCGCGTTGTTTCCATACCTAAACTTTTTTCCATTACTGTTCGCCTCGCTAATCCGACGTAACCCAATTATACTACTTCAACTATACCACGCACACTTGAACTTTAATTTTCCTATAATGTACAAGACGCTCGCGGCGCTCTCGACAACGTCGAGATAATATTCGGACCACCGCGTTCAATCACCGGCCAATTTCCACTATACACTCTGTCGGCAATCATTTTCTTCTTTCGCCCTTCCTTTCTCTCTCACGACCTAATAAACAGCTCCGGCAATCCCTAGTCCATCATATCGTGGGCCTCGCCCGTGCGCTCAACACATCTCTCTCCGCGCGGGGCGCCGAAATCATAGAAATCCGCAGACCGAAGCGCTTATAGCAAACAGCGCCGACCCATTTTCCCGGCAGTAGTCTAGGTCTGACCCCTTGATATATATTCCTCCATAGCGCGGCGCATTACTTAAGCACCGGCGATACACCGGCCGAATTAAGAGAGCGAGAGAGGAGGTGGGGGGGGATAGAGCTGCTAGTACTACTATAGGGAGAGAACAGGGGGCGATAAACGTGTGGGTGAACGAGCTCGAAAGTATCGAACTGGGTCAACAGCGGGGCTTATTGCACTCGAACACACACACAGGCGCGAGCGGCGCTGACTCTTCCTCTTTTTCTCCTCTCGCGAGCGAACGAGCTCGTCAAAGACTCGTCGAGAGGACGTATATATATATATCTACGAGCGCGAAAAATTCTGCTTACCGGCCGGCCGGCGAGTACCAGAGCATACCTATAACCGCGACGACGAGGAGGAGGATATAGTCAGCGCGTTTAGAGCGGCCGAGAGAGATGAGCGATTTTCGACGCGAGAGAGTTTAGGGAGATTGGATCAATGCGACTACGCGATGCATGTAAGACTGGATAATGTAGGTGGCTACATAAACTCCTCCTCAGACGTGGGGAATATAATGAATTTCGGTTAAATGTATATAAATATAAAAACTATATTATAAAGCAACGCGCAGAGTAATAGTAGTGACACAGCATCCAGGTATAGTAAAAAGCCAAGAACGGCGGCGGCCAGCTGCCAGCACACCCGCGAGCTATAGCTTATATTCCTCTCTCTCCAACCACTTAAACTTCGGCCATTCCTATTCATACTAACGACAACCCTCCGCGCACGTGTATTCACGCGATTTTAAAAGCCCCACTTTGAATATTCCCTCCCTCGCCATCATCTCCAATATATATATAACAACGCCCGGGACACTAGAGGAGAAGAGACTTGGCGCCGTCGCGCGCGCTAATACCCTTCTCACTCAGCCTCTCCTCTGGCCAATTTCGCCAATGGCCATCTCCGGAAAAAGAGGCCCGCCTCCCCCCTTTCATTTGGCAAAAGTGAAAAAGCAATAAAGCCAGAGAGAGACGGCTAGTCTATATCTCCCTTCCCTTCTCGTTCTCGGGGCGCCGCGTGACGATGCTAAAACGAAATTGGCCAAACATCGCTTCCTTACGTCATTTCTCTCACTCGATCTGTCCGCCCGATATATGTACGCACTCACCATGCCGTAGTTCTATACATACATTCAGCAGCAGCGATCGCGTGACTCATCCCAATTTCTCCCGCGCCGTTAACTCCCCGAAATCATCCTGAGCGTAGAGCTGCTAGGTATATATATAGGGCTTTGTATATCTCTCTGTTTTTCTCCTCTCGCTCGGCTGCGCGAGGGATTCTGCCGGGAAACTCCGTGCCGCCGCCAGCCGATCGATCGCTGATTCTTTCCGTATGCCCTCGCTTCTTCCTCCTTTCTCGGTCTCTTCCCCCAGCGAGGAGACGAGACCGATTGCCGGAAGAGACGGCGCGGCGCCGTCTTTTTATAGTATACGTATATATACACCTACACGCGAAGCTGATGGTGTCGTCCTCGCTTGCGAGCGAGCTGCTTAATTTGCCGTGCAAAAAACGCGCCGCTGACCCAGTAACACACTGCCTTCTGTATACAATAACCTATTATACGCTGTCATCGTTATACGACGGGTATCGAAAAGTAGCTAACGATTTGCAATAATATATAAACAATAGAAAAGTGATTCACGATCGGAGCTGTTATATATTGCTGACGCATTATTGAATCCGTGATGCCGTGTGCTGCTCTTCGACGCGTCCCTCGAGTCAGGAGATTTTTTCGCTATTTAAGATAGAGGAGAGGAAAAAGTTATTGCACGCCGGGATGGGGAGATCGATTCTTGGCTTATTAAAGCGTCGGCTACCGCTGATTCGAAATCAGGCTGGTGTGTATATATATAATATAAGCGAAGGATCAAGTGGGCAAATGATTTTTCCTTTTCTTTTCTCTCTTTATTAAAACGCCGCACGCCGTCGAAGTGCATGAAAATATTTTTCGGAATTAATCGGGTTATACTCTATATACCGTACATAACGCGTGTATTGGTTTTGTCTAATAAAGAGCGGCATCGCGAGAGCGCACCTATACCGCGCGTTGATTAATAAATTTATGTATAAAATACCGATTTTCAACCCTGCTGCAGCCGCTTGCGAAATTGAAAATCCCGGCCGCCCTATAACCTATATAATATATACACATATAGGATAAAAGCCGCACGTGTCGCACGATAGTTTCGCGTGCCGATAAACGCTGGAGAATTTTTTTTTTTCTTCATTAAACGCGAGGGGAATTATTGAATTTCAATAAATAACTGAACGGGGCGATCGTAAATGGCGCGGCGCTGAAATCTCAAACCTGCGTGAGAGGAGAGAACTACTGTACTATGGCGATCTCGCCTAAAGGTCATTTCCCATGAATATTTATAGAGAAGCGCGGGATTGTCGGGCACAGTGGCGGTGCGAAATACCGCGTTCTACTGCATTAATTATACACGAGGCGACGGTGGTGGTGGCAGTGGTGGCGGTTTGGTGTGTGATAGGTTGTATATGTATAATAGGGGAGGACGGAAGAAGGTATTATAATTGTGACGCGGAATTTTCGATTGGATAATATTGGGGTTGGCTTATGGATGGAAGAAGTTATATTAATATTTGGTTTTGTAACTAAATGATAAATTAATACGACGTTGTTGTTTGTTACAAGAAGATTACATGACGCTATATGTACATGTACGGATAAGCGTATTAGGCTTTGGAAAATTCCGAACGACACCGCTTATAATCTTAAAACACGTAGTCGGCAATCTGCATACGACGTCTGCCGCATGTCTCATCAATGCAGACTTGTTCTACTTAAAGTGCAAGAAGATCACGTGACCCTCTCTCCCTCTCTCTCTCTCTCAGCTCTCAGACTTACTTATGCATGCAAATGTATAAATAAATGCATCGCCGCGCGGCCTTTACTTTCCCACTGTTGCACCGTGTTGAATTTAAAGTTTCCCTCCCTCCAAAATCCGATCAATCATTCATCATCGGGTACATACAAACCGAACGACAACAACTATATTCCCGAGACGGAATCATGAAACTTTAAGCCCCTTCTAAAACACGCCCTCTATAGACACGTTACAACATACCAGCTACCATCAATATATACACCCCTCGTCGTCTCGACACCCTACACTGCTGCACCTTTTTTACGCCAACTCGCGACTCGTTGTAAATCTTGTCGCCGTCGTCGTCGTCGTCGCGCGATAAGATTTTATTACAGCCGTCGTAAAGAAAAATTACGCGCCTCGCCTTATCGGGACCGAAAATTCCTGCATAAAAGTGGAGAGAGAGCTCTGCACGCGCGTGTATGTACGTGCTTTCTAATCACAGCCCGCTCGCGTAAATGGCCTTTTACTACTGCGCTGAACGCAGGTGTAGTATACGCGGGGCGGCGGACGTATATTTTTTATGAAATTGAAACGCGAGTGATGACAGGAGCGATAGGCTAATCGAATTCATGTATACGTATTATATATATATGAAGAGTTCCTCTTACACGTGAGGAGTATGTAATATGTGTGCGTGTTCTATAGTCGGTACGATGAAAAAGTTGGTAAAAAGTTTCGAACAGAGAGTGCAGTGTGCGCTGGCTTTTCTGGGAAATACATTTTCCCCTCATGCCCTCCCTCTCTCGCTCTCTTTCACTGCCTAATTAATCCCTTTAGTCACGGCTGTTAAAAGGCTAATCTGACCTTTAACTTTGACGTTCTACCTCTCTCTCTCTCTCGCGTATTTATAGTAATATAGTAGTAGCTCTCGGGTGTGTGCGCGCGCACTGATTACCTGATCTCTCTCTTCGCGCGGTTTTGCACGAACAACTTCTGCGCGACGAACTTATTAATTGTTCGGTATAAACTTCACCCTTTCGCGTCTCTTCCCCCGTCTTCAAAACTCTCTTTCTTGCGCTCGGTTCTGAAAAATTAAAGTGATGGCCACTTTTGGGGGATCGTGAAAAAAAAAGACCCGACTTTTTTATTTTTTCATGTTGTTTCTTATCGTTATAACAATTGAAAGAAAAAAAAACTAATCCATTTCATTGTAGGAAGCCTTTTTAAGGATCATTTCCATTTTTAGTATTTTAATTTCAACTCGTAACATCAACCGCTATGAGTGCCAGCACTGTGCAACTATACCTATATACATTCGGCCCCATATGCACCTGCACCGCATCTATAATACACAGCAGCGACAACAGCGACGTCAGTTATAACCATAAAATCATCGGCCTCCTTTTTTTTAATTCCATTCCTCTCGCCTGGCGACAGGGCGCTTGAGTGGATTCTCTCTCGCCTCGCGACGGCGGCATACAAATTGCTTATTTTTCTCTCCTTTCGCGTTTTCTTTTCCTCTGTTTCTCTCCGTCGCGATGCGGCTCCTCGTATGTGTCATCTCGGCGGTTAAGGCGCGGTATATAACTACCGCATGCAGTAGTCTATATACACACACGTGTGTCGTCGTGTCTGGCTCGTTTATCGCTGTTGCACGTGCGTGCCGCGGCTGCTTATTGGCTGCGACGTGCGCCGTCGTGGATCTGCTGTGTGTCTGTTGTAGGGGTAGAGAAGCGTGAGGAATTTGCCGGGTGATTATTTCGATTGGGCGTGCGGAAGATATGCGCCGGGTGATATATAGAGATTTGTCAGCTGTGCGGAATGGGAAATGGGTTGTGACAGGATGGCTTTTTCTGGTATTGTGGGAAGATAGAGCTAGGGGGGAGAGTTATATTGTGAGTGAAACTGTTGAAATTCTCGTTGTTAAAATTTCGCGGGGAAAAAATGACAAATTTTTTACTATGTATAAATATAGTAATTTTTTGTAGAGAACAACGAATTTTTCTAAAAAATTTTTGGTAAAAATGCCAATGTGGGCAGTCTGTGAGATAATTACAATGATACCTTGTAAATTTTACTAGAGAATTTCTCTCCGTGCAACTATAATTGGTTAAAAATAATGTCCCATCTGCCCAATGATAAGTAAGTGTTGTGTACGATGTGAATTATATAATAAAGTGTAAAAAAAAATAAGCGACGACGTTTCTATAGTCTTGCGCTCAGACTACGTAGCTATAACGTTACGATCTCATGTCGAGTGGACTCGTTAGTCTCTCGTCTTCCACTTTGCATGAACATCGATGGAAACCTCCCTGACATAAGATAAATCAATAAAAATTGATTACCACAATAAGTTATTGATTGAAGAATTGTATCACAATTTAAAATATTCTTATACAAGAATGTCAATAAACATTTCACTTAGTTTATAATTGAATCCAACGATCACCTCGCCCTATACAAACGCAGCCCGGCAACTTTGAAAATATCCTTTTTCACTTATCAGTACGCGTACAAAGTAATTGATTGCTTTCCCAAGAAATTCGAACTCTCCGACAACCCCAGCAGCAGCGCCTCGTTAATTTTTCCGCAATTACCCGGGGACACCGGAACCGGACGCGCTGCGCTCTGCGCTTCGGCGGAACTGAAATAAGATTTTTCGCTATAGGTACACGAGGCCCGAATGAAATTCTCTCCCCCCTGGCACAGCCTTTGACCAATCAGAGTCGTTGCTCTCGTTAGCCGAGTTCTCTCTTTCCCTTTCTCGGTTCGAACTTGATTTCGTTTTATTCGAGAGCACGCGCAACTTCGCTAATCTTTTCTTCTCGTCGCAAACTCCCTTGCTCCAATGGAAATGATTTTCTTTCGAGTTACCAGTAGCAGCTCCCTTTCCTGAAAACAAATCTTTTAAAGCGCGTCGCGCAGGCGCGCGAGGACCAAAGCTTTAGCTTTTCCGTTTTCTCGCGCGCCGAAGTGCGACAGGGAGAGGAACTAACTTTGAGCGCTCCGCGCGCACGCGTGAGAGTGTAAAATGACACGAAATTTTGGCAAACTTTCGAGCGTGTGTGGCTGGATACATATATGTATGTGTGGCTGGTAGTCGAAGGGAAAACTTTATTGGCTTGTAGAGAGATAGCGTGCCGGCTGGAGCGCGAGCACGGTTTAGGGGGTGAGCGTTAAAGAGGATTTTTGTATAAAATATAGTTGGTGAGTTATGAATAGGGGATTGAATAACCGATAGTCGATGAAAATGGTTCTGTCCTATAACTGTAATGTAATTGGAATTGAGTGGTTTTTGGAATTTTAAATAGAAAGCTCGACCTGTGTACATTGTACGGTTGTTGAATTTGAAACTTGCGATATTTATATTTAGAAATTCAATAAAACTCAAAATTTGATACTTCCAATATAACCTATATATGAATTTTTCAAGTATTTATCGAACCACGTTTCGAGTTCCATTTTCACAACCCAATAACCTGAATTAAACATCCGCGGTATCAACAAGCCCAATCCTGTATTACACAACCAAAAAAAAACCTTCACCCTCAAAAAAAAACCTTCAACAGAGTCTCCGCGATGAGAAATTCCTCTAAAATCTCTCCCCGATATACCATCCCACCCTCACTCTTCTACTTTTCAATCTACCTCCTAAAAAAAGCGGAGGAAAAATATAGCCTCTCCACCGCCATCCACGTGTACTGCAAAGCATCGCCATTATTCTTCGCGAGAAATAAACTAAATAATCCCATTTCCGCGAAACTACTATGTACGCGACGTGAAAACAATGCCCTATATACACACCGCGTTCGCTAATGAAAAAAAAGAGCGAGGGATGAGTCGTGATTAAAAGTTACAAGCGGTTTCAAAGAGAGCGCAACGGCTGTGCAGATACTACTACTACTACTGCCTCTTTCGCGTTATTAACGCGGCGAAAGGTAGGCCGCCGCCTACCGCCTATAAGTCGACTTATCGCTAGGCTCTCTCGCGTCAATTTTTTACGCTTTTTCCTATACGGCGCCGCTTTTTTTTTATATGCAGGCGGAGCTGTATCTCTCCCTCTCTCTCTTTCTCCTGTGTTGGGGTTATAGGTTCTTTTTATACGACTTTTTTCTCCTTTCTCTGCGATCCCTAATTATTGGCTGCGATCACCGAGGGCATATAATGCGGGGGATATAGTAGCGAGCTACTGGGAGATTTATGAGAGATTTGTAAGAGGATTTATTGATAATATGTCCAGACTTTTCTATAAAAAACGTATATTTATTAATTATGCATTAATAGTGAGGATAATTTTGAATGCTAAAATTATTTTCCTTATAATAATATATCGTAATATGGTAATAATATTCGCATTAAATATTACGTCGACACTTAAATAACTTTACTACCTCGTTATAACAAAACCGCATACTATTTTGCGGTATCTCCGCAAGATAACCAACCGCTCATATTAGGTACTATACACATCTTCATCACGCAATGACGACATTTCTCACAATAAAACTTTTCACCGATAAAAAAACCCCCACCTCACAAAAGTTAAAAAAGAACACGCGACCAATAACCTTTCAAAAACGTAATTTTCAATTTCTCAAAAATTTTCCCTCCCTCAAAGCCGCCGCGTATAATAAAACTTTATAGCAACGCGAAAATTCCACCACCACCACAACCACCATCCGCTGTACCCTCGTAACAGGTTTTCATCGATCGCATATAGCGAAACCCTTTGAATTTCCTCTCTCTCTCTCGCGCGTGTACGTATGTATACAGCGGGGGGAGAGGCCATGCGTCAATGGATATATACGCTTTTTAAAGCGCCTCGCCGCGAAATGGACGGGACCATGTGTTTTGCCCGCTAAGCCCACAGCTTCTCCTATCATCCATCACGTAGACGCTACCGTGAACGAGAAAAGTATTTTTCGGAGCTCGGCCAAATTGCCCTTTAAATTCTCGCGCGCAGTGAAAGCGAGTGATTTCTCAAATATAGTATAATAGAGGAGCGAGAGATAGCGCCGCATAGCTGAATGTTTATACTTCAAGGAACGGCCGCGCGGGGAACGTCGTCTTATCGGCGTTAAACTAGTGACACAATTTTGGAATTGTGTGGTATGTTGTTGGCGAGTGCGAACGCTATAGAGTAGGAATTTACGAGCCGAGAGTGCGAGAGAGAGAGAGATGCTGTAAAGTGTCGGAGAGTGGAGTGTATATATTGGAAACGCCGGCGCACAGAAGCTCTCGGAGTGTAATAATTGTTATACGTATACAACAACGCCTCTCGCCGCGTGTGGCTATAATAAAACGAAATTCGTTATCGCTCGTGCACGCGACATACATATGTACGTATAGAGAGAAAAGTTGGCTAGCCGGAGAGTGTGTCGGTCGCCGCGAGACGTCGTTATATTTTTATTATGGTAATAAATGCGAGGGAATTCGTTGAGAATGAAGAAGAACGCCACGGTATATAGGGCTAATGTAGGCCGTGAAATTTAGGACCTCCGCGCATTCCAAACTGCACAAGAGAAAGATATATATAAGTTCTCTCTGCGCGGGTTTATACACGGCATTTCAATGACAATGTATATACACACGCTTTTTATCATCCCCATTGTCCGCGTATCCGCAAGTTTAAACGCATCGATTCTGTGCAGGTATATAATACCATAATCTTAAACGCGCCAAACCGCGCGCACTTGCCGCGACGAGGACGCAAATCCCTATAAGCCTCCGACCAATTAAAAACACAGCAGGCAAACCCCGATCCTATATATATATATATCCCTCTCCCGCAAGTTAAGACTCTCTCTCTCGGCCCGACAAACCGACAAATCCGTTCCACTCTCGGACCGCGAACAAAAGGCTGAAACCCTGCGCCGCCGTGCGGCCGAATGTGACTAATGCCCTCCTCGCGGAGAAGTGAATCCGAACCGAGGAGGAGTAAAGTCCGCGTCGGGAATTATGATTAATAATAATGGCGGGCCACGAAAAGTTCTAGCGGCGCGTGAATTCGGGTTGAAGAGAAAAATTTTAATCCTATTATATATTAAATCGTAAATTTAAAAGTAATCGACGACATATATCACACATGGTATCGCTTAATCCGCGCGATGATTGGAATTTTTTTTTTTTCGATAGTTCAATGAACCAGAAAAGCAAAGATTATGTGTACATGCTGTGCACGGCCCGATACATTATCGGAAAATATTACGGCTCATCCGTAACGAGCATCGCACGCATATACATAATACTACGCGCGCGTCCACTCGTCCCTGTCAATATTGATTTTTTATTAACGAACGACGAGGCTTTAAAAATCCGCCGAAAAGCTGCACCCTCCCACGCGCATCTCCAATCAGCCCCTCGCTTTTATGCAAATCAAACGCGTGCAGGCAGAGCAGCAGTTGAACCTCGTTACCCGCGCATCCCCAAAATCATCCGGTTTCTCGTCAATTAAAGTAAATAGATTTCGTATACACATCCCCACCGGTAGTGTATTTTCTCGCATTTGCATAGTCTAGAGGCGTGAGAGTTTTTTCTCTCTTTCTCGTATCTCCTCTCGCTATATAGCAAGGGAAGACTGAGTATTTGAATTGTAGAACACGAGGCGTATAACGTTCGGTTGAGGAACGAGGATTATACAGAGGGGGTGTTTTTTTCCGGGCGTGTGTGTATTATACTCGCGCGGATATTATCGCGGAGAATGGAGCGTACGCTATTGCTGCGGAATAGTTCCCGGCGTTATAGGTGTGTGTATGTATGTACGATAATGGCGTAATGAGGGCGAAATGGCCGATCCGGCGGTTATCGGGAAAAGATTTTCGCGGGGAGGGTAAATGTAAGAGAGAGAGAGTATGTAGCTGCGGTGCATAAGCGCGCATATTTATTCGGAATGAATTTTCGATGAAGCGAAGCCGCTTGAGATAAAACGAACGTAGGGTACATATGGTAAAGTGAAAAAATAATATCTCGGTGTTTTATCACGCTTATACGTATAATTGAAAAAAAGAAAAAGAAAAAGTAAACAAAATGAAACTACAAATAGCGCAACAATTGAAAACTTATCAGAGTAAGAGGTAAAAAGCATCCTTACCTCGGTCCACGACCGCGCGCGTCATATATTTCACCGGGCGTGAAATTTAGCGTGAAGACGCGCCTCCCCCCACACACACAGACATAACCGCGCTATACTGCAGTTGTTTATAACAGGTCGCGGGCGGTCGGCGGCCGGGTTTACTTTCCGACCTCTCTTGGCTCTCGGCCACCACCGCCGTTCTTGCTATACTGATACTGCTGCCGCCGCCGCGCCGTCCATTTTTTCACGTCACCCTCTCATAACGCCAACGGAAAAAAAAGAAAGAACGAACTTTCGTCCACGTGGCGTGTAGAAAGATTGAAAAGCCAGCAGGGCCGGTGAGTCATCGATCCCTTAAAGGATTGAAAAGAGGAGAGAAAGAAACAAACGGGTCGGATTGGCCTTTTCTCGAGATAGCGTCGCGTCGTCTTATCGGACGAGAGAGAGCGGGAGAACGGCCATTATTTAGATTTGAAGAGTCGGCCGGAGCGACGGGGAAAGTGGCCTCGAGAGTAATTGGAGAGAGGATTGGGTGGGAGTATAGGTGATGGAGTCGTGATTTTTTTCTTTTTAAATGGGAATGGCGTGGGTGTGAATGGGAGGGAGGATTGGGAAACTTTCGTGAACGCGAGGCTAATCATTTTGGTTAGAGGCATTAGTTATTCGTGTGGGGTTTCTCTAGTGACGATTTTCGGGGAAAATCAGTATTCGGTCGGTTCTGCACGTGCAGCTTGTGATAACTGTGCCGAATTCAGTTGATGGCTGGTTCAAAAATAAACGAGAAATTACGATGAATTATTCTCGTATGAAGAGCAATTATTTGAGAGAGGTGAAGCGTCATACAATTATCGATGATTCTCGGTTATGTTAAGGGCGTGAAATTAACGTTAATAATCATAGAACCAAAGGTGACAGTGAATTCAACGTGATTGGTGATAGAGATAGTAGATAGTTGTTGTAACCATTGTATTGCTTATGGACTTTTGGTATAAACATGTGGTATAACAATAACTACTAAAAGTTAATAACGAATACCAAATCGATAGTAGCATCGACTGCTGTTTTACTCTTGGGAAATGCCAATTTTAGAGAATGGTATAACAATATATCAGTGAGTTTAGCACTATAAAAATCGTTATCGTGTCTATATCTTCATTGATAGTTTTAAATAACGATAGGTTAATAAGTGTAACAATATGAAAATAGTTGGTGGAGCTATACTACTTCTTTGTTAATCTTTGTTGTTCTGTCCGTTTCACCCAACCAGTAATTGGTTAGGATTAAAAAAAATACATTTCGCGTATTTAAATTATAATTGATTCAACAAATATCCACTTTATCTATCTAACCACTTAAATCGAAAAAAAAAATCACTTATCCATACCAATACGCATGTACTTACAACGTACTTTTGAATGAACCTGCAGCACCAAACCATCTATTCTCATCGAAATATTTATCAGCCCCAAAGTGTAAGTACATGCACTCAGTGCCTCGCACACAAGACCCCGCAGTTATATAGATCGATCGATTACCACGCGTCTCCTACGAATGCAAGATCAATGACGCATCTCTCTCTCTTTCCCCCTATATATACACACGATGAAATTCCGTAAATAAGCACCGCTCACTGCACGCGAAAACATCCTTTGTATACGAACGCGGGTATATGATTAATCGACGCGGCCGCGTGCTCGCGAAAAAGCGTGAATTCATCCGTTCCATTATTTCGTTATTATTTTATCGGAAAATATAGCGCGGGACGTCCGATCGATTTTCGATTAGGATCGTCGTCGAGACCGAGCTGCGCTGCCGAATTTTTCGTTATATATACACACGCGCGTGCGCGTGGATTTTGATTTATATTCTCGAAGTTGTAGCGCAGAAACAATGCTCCGCTCGCAGCGTCGTTCTCTTCGTTTATTAGCGAGGTATAATATGTACCGGGAAAATTGAGTTATACCGAAAAATCGCCGCTCGAATGATTAACGATATCTCGATACTATAATGCATGAATAAACGATAGCGCGGCGGCTCGTGGTATATATATATAACGAAAATACGTGCGCTGAATGTATAAAATCCGACACGGAGATCCTCGAGCAAACAGCCAAAAGAGAGCCCTTGAACACCGTAAAAGTATATAATTCCTCTCTCTCTCACCCCTTCCTTCGTCTTATGCAAATGCAATCGGCAAGGAGGCCCTTTCCTCACCCCACACGAGTCAATATTCGCAATTGTCCTTTACTCTTCTCCTCCTCGTCGGGCGTTTATCAACGCGCATAGTATTCGTTTCCTACTACTACAGAAGGGGGAAGAGAGGCGGACACGCTGACCCACTTAATCCGCCCTAAATCAGTCCCCGTGTCCCCCGCATTCCGGCTTGCTTCCTTCCTTCTCCCTCGCCTCCTTCTCACCCCCGCTTTGTTTTTCTCTGGTTCGCCTCTCCCCCTGCGGCGCTCGTATCTTCCAGTGGTATCGGCCGAGCTATGGGCTTATCGAAGACGGAGGGGAACGTGTGCCCTTCATATTTCGGGGAGGTTTTTTCGGCGTCGTCCAAATATTTACGGGCGCAGGGAGAACGTGCGAGCGCGCATGTGCGTGCCGGAGTGCGAGACTCGCGCGTGTTGTTCGTCCGTTCGGTCGGATGTTTTGGGTGTATGTATAAGTGGAGAGATGCAAATGGGGGAGTGAGAGAGAAAGTTTTTGTAGTGGGATTTTGGGAGGGTGGGGTGATATTTTTGTTTGGTGGAATGATGGTTCGTGTTTATTTAACTATTAGCGTAGGTCCATTTTATACATTGTTTATTGGCGTCATGGTCTCGTATTTTATTAAATGTATAGGTATACTAAAGTAACACTAATTATATAAAATATCTTATTGAAATGCACAAAAAAAAGATATTTCTGAGCACAGAGAGAAGAAAATCTTTATATTAAAGGAACGTCATTTACTATAAAGAAACGGACGTTTGGATATAGACAAACGAATATTCGTTTACAGTTAAATCATATTTCTTAATAGTTAAGAAAC